>JAJOZX010008483.1:0-12500 GCA_023014485.1 Bathynomus jamesi
ACTATACTACAATTACAGACTAGTACTAGAAAATTGATAGATAGTAAAAAATTTAATAAAATATTACTCCACGCAATTTAGAGAAAAATTCTAGTTAATTTTTGTTCCTTTTTGTAAGATGTAATGTTCCCTTTTCGTAGCTTTGAATTATTTGTTACTCTTCTTAAATTTGATGTTTCATCAAAGTTTACATCAAAGTCTCTCCACGTTTGTACAAATAATTTCATACACTTTTGTGAAATTCAGAGAAACCAGTCGGTCATTATATTCACAAAAGAACATAGCTATCAATATTGTGAGCTACGCATTTTGTGAGCTAACATTCGAAGCCAGAGGGTCAAAATTTGTGAAGCTACTTTTAAAATAAGTAATTCGTAAGCTTAAAGTAAATGTTAAATCCTCAAAAGCTGAAAATTTTTGTTCAAATCTTTTCTATGAAATTATTTATAGGTTATAATGCGAACGTAAGCTAACTAGATATAGGTAGGCTTTGGTTCAATTGTTACAAATAAATCAAAGATAGGTATAAACAAAGACTACCTATATAGAGTCAGACTACGGTGGTACAAAATTTCATATACGTTTGTTAAATCGAGAAAAAGCCAGTTGGTCAATAAATTTAGAAAATAACACAGCTATCAAATTTTTGAGCTTCACATCCAAAGCTATGGTGGCAAAATTTATAAAATATTTAAAATCGAAGTGGCTCGTGAGCTTGAAGTAAATTGTATGCTTTTATGGGTTTAAAATTTTCTGTTCCAAATCTTTTGTATGAAATTATTGCATGTTATAATGGAAACGTGGATTGACTAGATATTGGTAGGCTTTGGTATAACTCTTACCTTTTTTATAGGCTCTACCAAAATATAGACTCCTTTTGCCCTTTCTTTTATCATTACTTAAGCCTTTCCTTGTTTCAAAGCACTTTGACTGCTTCGATTGTCTTCCGATGTGTGCCTTCCGTCGCCGGCTGTAGCAGCTTTTCCTCAGACAACCCCAACTTCAAAGGCATGCCTTTACCTATGCCTCTAGCTTCAGTCTCCCCTGCAGGGTCACCTTGCCTCATAACTAGCTCCTCCCCCAATATTTCTATATCCCCTCCTCCTTTAAATCCCTGCAATACATACTCTTTGCGAAGAAGCTCTACGGGGGTGATGGAGAATGAAGAGCAGATTTTGAAGAAGAAAACCAATTCTCATTGGCTCCATCAAGCGGTGGGTATATAAATATGTCATAATGAAAATACAAGGTAATAATAACGTCGTACGCGTGTAAAAGGGGTACCATCCATCCCAGTAAACATTTCTTGTAGAATCTCACCAGAATTTCGTACTTAACCCTTTATTGCATAACGCCCATATTTACTCTACCTTAGAGGGGACACCGTATACAAGAAAGAGTTAATTCTATAGAATCTCACTAGAATATCTAGTAAAATTCAATTCAGTTTAGATATACTTACTATCTACTGTGATTCCTACTAGAAATTTGAGTAGATTTCTCATGGAATTTGTGCTAGAATTAATTTTAGAGTAGAAGCAAATTTCTAATACCTTTCTTTAATCTTTACAAGCCGTGCCTTCGGCTCCCTACTCTAGGGGTAGTGCTTGTGATCACTTCGTGAGCTTTAACGCCGCTCATCTTGATAGATCCGACCCTAACGTGCGATTGAGCGAGACACACCCACCCACTTTACGCGAGTCAGCCAATCATAACAGGCCCCAGGCCGTGCGCGGACAGGATGCCGAATGCACTTATGCCGAAGGACAAGAAGCCGAAGCCAAGATGCCGAAAATTCGTGATGCCGAACGGACACGAAGCCGAAAATCCGTGACGCCGAACGGACACAAAGCCGAAAATCTGTGATGCCGAACGGACACGAAGCCGAAATTCTATGACGCCGAACAGACATGAAGCCGAAATTCAGAAAGCCGAATAGACACTAAACCGAACTGTAAAATGAGATGCAAAATAATTCAAAAACTTTATTTGCAACTTACAACTTACTTTATTACAACTTTATTTACAATTTATCATAAAATAAGGGAAAATCATTAAAAATGTAATTAAAAATTGTAAGCTAACGCACGTAGGAAACCCAGACCGTCTTCTTTATTGTACGAAGTGAAAATAGACTTTATCCTTTCGTTGATGGCATCATATTTTTTGTTCGGTCTTGAAATATTGATTCCCATAGAAGCCTGTTCGATTAAAACTTCATTTGTTGCTTGCTCACTTCTGATCATTCTGAGAAGCTTGGGTAATGTGGGATGAGTTACATTAAGCACAATGTATGTATACCCACTAAAAAGGAGCTTTCTTCCACCGCGTGCTGTTTTAACGAATTCCATGTTTAAACTAAAGGGTTTAGTAAAATACCCAAATAATTCGGTTACTATTTATCTGAGAAAGCTAAATAAATAGCAATTTTTTTTCATTTTTAATTAGTTAGTTGGTTTTGTTAGGTTGGTTGGTTAGTTAGTTAGTTAGATTAGTTATTGATCCAAGCTAATTAGTTTTTGATTAGTTAGTTTTATTTTTTTTGAAGTTAGTTAACTAGTTTTTATGTTTTTTAATCCAAAAAATTCATGTCTTTTTTGACAATTTTTCTTCCCCCCCCCGTTGCTTTATATTTACCAATATATTATATATATATATATATATATATCATAGTTGTTCGGCTCTCTCACTCTCTATTCGGCTTTCTGAATTTCGGCTTCATGTCTGTTCGGCGTCATAGAATTTCGGCTTCGTGTCCGTTCGGCATCACAGATTTTCGGCTTTGTGTCCGTTCGGCGTCACGGATTTTCGGCTTCGTGTCCGTTCGGCATCACGGATTTTCGGCATCTTGGCTTCGGCTTCTTGTCCTTCGGCATAAGTGCATTCGGCATCCTGTCCGTGTACCAAGGAGCAAGGTCCTAAAACAAAAACTAAGCCGAGGCTAAACCAACTTATATTTTATGGAGATTATATACTTTAAATTGTTATAGGACACGCTCAAAATATCCTAAGCTCTTTTAGTGTAAATTCAGTTAAAAAACAAAGTAAAAATTAATATTGACATATGTATCCGATAATTAATTAAATCTACCTCAGAAGATAAAGTTTGTTTCATCAAGTGATGTTCATCAATTTAAGCCTAACGTTCAGTTTATGTTCATTAATATACGTCTAACGTTCAGTTTATGTTTCATCAATATAGACCTAATGTTCAGTTCATGTTTCATCAATAGAGGGTTAACATTCAAGACAGATATGCATAAATATCACCTAAGATTATTGCGTAATAAATTTCTGTATAAAAAAGACTACTTAAATGAATAATATTACTCGTGTAATGTATAGAATTTATTATAATTCTGACTTTATAATTTTAATAGAATTTATTATAATTCTGACTTTGTAATTTCAATAGAATTTATTATAATTCTGACTTTATAATTTCAATAGAATTTATTATAATTCTGACTTTATAATTTTAATAGAATTTATTATAATTCTGACTGTAATTTCAATAGAATTTATTATAATTCTGACTTTATAATTTTAATAGAATTTATTATAATTCTGACTTTATAATTTTAATAGAATTTATAATTCTGACTTTGTAATTTCAATAGAATTTATTATAATTCTGACTTTATAATTTCAATAGAATTTATTATAATTCTGACTTTTAATTTAATAGAATTTATTATAATTCTGACTGTAATTCAATAGAATTTATTATAATTCTGACTTTATAATTTCAATGAGAAATGTCAGTTAGTTTCTCACTCTCTCTGCATTGGAAAATTGAAATTCAAATTCTAATGTTTTTTGAGAGAGAGAGAGAGGGAGAGAGAGAGAGAGAACGTCTACTAGCTCAGTGGCTACGGTGGCGGACTCTGAGCAATGAGGCTCTGGTTTGCTCCCGGCGGCTGACATCAGGTGGGGTTGAGCTGGCCACTTACCCTGTTTCTGCTGTAGCTCAGGTGATCCTTAGAGCACACCTATTCCAGCAAAGTGGGGAAGTGAGCTTACTGGGTGTTACTTTTTACCTTTTTTCAAAAAATGTTTTTTGGAGGTATCAATTTGAGACTGTCAGAGTCACTTAGGTTATGTTCTATCGTTAAACATCATATTGTTCACATGACTGGAAGATTTGAAATGATGTTTGTTACAGAAAAACTTCCTCGCTTCTGGTCACGACAACGACGGTGTCAGACATCAAGATTTAGGAGATATCCTGGCATCGGGTCTTGGACTTCTAGAGCTTACGATTCTGAGGTGAGAAAATAGGAAAAAAATGCATTAGCTTGAAGTTATGTGGCTATAAAACTCATTTCGCGAGGGACAGCAATTCGTCTTATGTGTCCTGGACAACGAGTAATAGATGGAGCCCAGCAGTATGAGTGAGTAACAAACGTATTGATTGCTTCAAATGCCTGGTCGTGGACACTTCCTTTGAAAGGATTTCAATTAGGTTCTTTATAACTTCTCTTTGTTAAGTTACATAGCAAGTGTTTGGTTGTGGTTAAGTGAACATGGAAACACGTTCCTATGCGGCATGAGTGTCACAATGTATTCTTGTTTGTTCAACTTCGAATGTCAACATTAGGGAAAATGTATGATTTTGAATAATAAAGTGGAGCATATTATGAAGTTAATTTGTAAACTAAATGAATACAGAATTCGGAAATATAAAAATATTTCTTATTTAAAATATTATGTAAACTGTAACAAAATATTAATTAATTTACGTTCTCCCAAGGCTTATATACTATATACACGCACAATAAATCCCCTAAACAAAAGCCTATACATTCGCTCATTCTAACCACTGAGCTTCTATCACAGAGCCCGTGACCTCGTGGCGAGAGACTTTAATGGCTTCAGCGACCCTTATTGTGTCGTGAAAGTCAACGGAGAGGTGAAGTACAGAACTAGAGTAAAGAAAAAGACGTGGACCCCTTCTGGAATGAAGTGTTGATGACGCATTTGCCAAAGAAGAATCAGTACCTGGTTATTGTAAGTAAAGTGAACACCAGCTTAAAACTTATTTGAAGAAACGTCTGTTTTTAATAATAATTTTAGAGTCGTTGAAACAATTTTTGGATCACCCCAAGATCAGGGCCCCCAGCCTTCTTTAGTTAGCTTTATAAGGCTAACTAACGAAAATATCACGACCTAACCTAACCAATCGTCAAGGCGTACAGTTGACCTAACCATTGGTTGGTTAACTCGTGATATTTTCGTTAGTTAGCCTTATAAGGCTAACTAGAGAAGGCTGGGGGCCCTGATCTACAGGTGATCCTAATTTTAATTAACTCTTCGAAATATGAAACTTTATTCGAAACTTTTATGACAAAATTCTTGATGATAATGAAAGTATTTAAAACCTTTATTAATAGGTGTAATAATTGGTAGAATAGGCAGAAAACGGCCCAACGCTCAGACTAGAAGAATGCGACCCATTGAGTTAACTCCTGGATTATTATTACTAGCATCATCGGGATTCGAGCCCCTGACCTCAGTGTCTTCACTTCGCTTATAGGGAGACGGTGTTACCACTAAACCTTTCCTTTCAACCTTTCAAATGTTCCGTGCGATGATTCCTCATTTCACGAAGGTCAAACTTGTCGCCCCTCCTCTGTTTTGAATGACCAATATAATCTATAATCACAAGAGATACAATTATCTTCAGACAATGTGGGACCACGACGCCTTCGGTATGAAGGATTTCCTCGGTTCTCTGACTATGAAGGAGGAAGAAGTGAGAGCGTTTTCTTCGTCAGACGTTCCCGTTTGGTGCAAATTGGATGGAGTGAAGAGCGGAAGCCTGGAAGTAAAAGTCAAACTCATTTCGGAGGATTTTGAGGTCGGTGAAGAAAGAACATTTTACAGGTTCGTTTTTATCTTTTTAAATTTAATATTTTTTTATGTAGGAAGAAGGTGGGGGCAAGGGCGAGCGCCTGCAAAAACGCCCCCACCCCTATATAAGAAGGAGAGAGCCAAACTCAAGGTGTCTGACGCCCACGATGCCATGTATGCGTTATGAAGAATAGAGGGAGAAGTGTGTTTGAGAGCATGTTGGATTGCTCAAAGGGTAGCTAAGACACGGAAAAAGATCAGCTAAAGAGGACAGTGACAGGAGAAACGGGAGTTCCAGTACTCCCTGTCTCCTGCCTAACGTCCCCTCCCTCGCAGGAGTATTTCTCCTTGTCGATTGGTGTCTACAATTTTCTCCTTATTACTTGTCATATTCAAACTAAATGGATTCCATTGTACAGATCAGTAAGCTTAAATATAAAATATAAATCTCTCTCTCTCTCTCTCTCTCTCTCTCTCTGTATATATATATATATATGAACAGGGCCGCCGAGAGCTGTCTCGGGCCCGGGGGAAGGATTGGTATATGGGCCCCCCTGTTTACTCAGTATTTTATTATGAGTGTTTTTTGTGTACATAACGAGTAAACTGATTATATGTCCGAGTCACTATTCAAAACATACAGTATGATAATCTCTATAAAATGTATGTTCATTAATTATACTTCCTCTCTGTTATTTAATCAATTGCTTTATTGATATGTTTAGATTTTATCCCCCCCCCTTTCCGGGCCCCGGGGATTTAACCCGGCTTCCTCGCCCTCTCGGCGGCCCTGTATATGAGTGTGTGTGTGTGTGTGTGTGTGTGTGTGTGTGTGTGTGTGTGTGTCTATCATTTGCAGACTAATAATATTTAAAACTAAAATCTGTTTAATTTCAAAGAATTCACTTATATATTTATATATTTAAAAAATATATATATATAATATCAATAAGTACAAAATACTCGTGTTAACGTTTTTGAAAAAAACAACATTTTGGGTGTGAGATCATACAATGATTATAAAAAAAACCCTAATAACACCTTTCTTTCAACATTAGCTTGTAATCGGACATTTGTAATCGGACATTTGTAATCGGACATTTGTAATCGGACAGTTATAATCAGACATTTGTAATCGAACAGTTATAATCGGACATTTTAATTGGACATTTGTAATCGGACAGTTATAATCGGACATTTGTAATCGAACAGTTATAATCGGACATTTTAATCGGACATTTGTAATCAGACATTTATGCTTATGTAAACGAAATTAATCATCGATAAGATACTCTTTTTATATATAAAAAACGACCTAACATTTGATCAAAAATAATCATTGTTTCCTCTTCCTCTGATCTCAGTTTGAGAGCGGAAGTAGGTGTACTTCCTCATTTTCCAACGTTGAAATTGGCAAAAAAATATCCTGCGAAGATACAGATCACAGCACTTCCAGAGGATCGTCCCTGGATTCAGACAGTGGAAGGGACTTCATGGGCAAAATAGCATCTCACAGAGGATCGTTTGCAGTTAAGGATGTGAATGAATTTAAATTGGTAAGAGATATTTGGTCATTCTAGAGCTTTTTTTTTATGAAAATAAGTGCTAGAAGTAATATGTAGATTGTACGAGCTATATACAATACGCCCATTGCTGTACCTGCGCAGATGTGTAATTACGCAGCTCATTTCTTATGGTAAACTTTGCTAAATGATGTTTTATATGAATTTTAGAAAGGTTTTACTTTGCGTGAAGCAATATTTCATTTCTGCAAATACAAACATTCTTTACAGTCGCTCCCAAATCGAAGTCATTCTGGATTTATTGGGAAAGACTTACAGCATGAAATTCAAAGTAGTTCCATTCTGAGAGCCTCTTCCAATCCTTCGCTGAGTCAAAGCAGCTCAAAGTCTAAGGAATGTGACCAAGAGGAAAGCAAAATCCTGCGTTCTCGGATCGATCCTCTTTGCACGCCTTCGAGAACGAGGAAATCTGGGGCCGAGATCCTTGCCAGTGCTTTAGCCTTGGCTAAAGCAGAGTCCAAAGGATCTCTTTCCTCGCTGAATGAGAGAAAAGAAGCCAAAGATAGATCTAATAAAAATACGATTCATAACAATTCAGCACCCACGCCTGCCCCGGACGGAAATTCTGCGCATGCGCCGCGTATCAAAATGGAAACAAAATACGAACTGGAATCGATACATCCAATTGGAGAATTTCACAATTCCGAGAAAGAGTTTAAACCAAAGGAAACAGTTCCAGTAGACGAAAGTAAAGATATTCCAAAGATAAATTTAAACGATCAAAGCGAAGATGAATACGGGCTCAGTGATGGAAGTAGTGAGGACTTTCTAGAGACAAGAAAACCTACAGTAAAAGCTAAAGGAAAGAAGAACAGTGAAGGCAAAAGACTAAGGGCTGTAAAGGATAAGGTAATGGCTTTACTTCTCTTATAATAATTGATGCTTTCGTTCAATATACCAGTCTTTGCTGACCGTGTTCACGTTTACAAATTAAAATTATATTTCTAACTATCTATCAAGGTTGTTTCATTATTTGGTAAATTAGTCAGAATTGTGGGTTCATCGCTTGTAAACGTTAACACGGTCTCTAAAATTTCTTTTGAGCTTCTCCGTAATCGCTTTCCTATCAAATTAGACTGCAAAGCCAGGGTTTTAATGCTGTTACATTCAGATCAGTTGAATTTTTTTTTTTTAATTTTTACTTTCTTGTGGTTACTTCTGATATTTTATATTCTGGGCGTCATCTCTTCAAGTTATAATCATTAACTTTTAACATTCAACTCAATTGCATAAAAATACGTCTCTGAAATGGAAGTTGTGTTATAAGTGCATAGATAATTATTGTTTCGACGATCACTTTTGGCTTTCAAAATTTCACTGATGCTGAAAGCCAAGTGCCAAGAATAGTTTTTGTATTTAGTTTCAGTAAATTGCTGGAAGAAATGACGTCTTATATGTTTCGTTGTCACGCATGGCTATTGAATTGCTTCAAATAATGAATACTTATATTGAAAAAAAAAATTGTAGGCAACGCTTGTTCAGAGTTTTTACTTTAATCGTTTTTAGTTAATACTCTGGTCTAATGAAAAGAAAAATATCGACTTTCGTATGTCATTGCTGAGTGGATTTAAAACTTATCGAAAGGGGAAAATGTATAAATTTGTTTTTAAACTGTAATTCTTATTTTAAATTGTCTTTAAGTCTTAATTAAGGGGTCAATTATTTCGTTCGTAGATTCTCCTTCTTATGTTCCGAACCTCTTTACTCGTTTTATCGACTGCAAATTTTTTATTGATAAATCTATTAACTTAACCCAACATAATGCTTAACCTAACCCAAAATCACTGCTTACATATAACCCAAATAAAATTTGTCAATAAATATTTTGTTGTCGATAAGATTTAATGTGATTTTGGTCACCGTGTTTGTATATTTTAACCGTTAACCCTTTACTGCCCAGAGGTCTTTTCCAAGACTGAATAAAATTGTCTGGCGTTAGCCAGAACAAAATCATTAAAGTGATACTGGGTGCTAAAGGGTTAAGAGACGTTTGCTTAACTCTTTACCGCAAGGAGGTCTTTTCCAAGACTGAATTAAATCGTCTGGCGTTAGCCAGAACAAAATCAGTAAAGTGACACGGGGCTGGGCGCTAAAGAATTAACACGAAGCCGAAAGTACGAACGAAATAAATTTACTTCATGTAGACCAAATATCCATTTTGCATTAGTGGGGAACTAACCAACCTCTCGTAACATAGAATACTTGAACAGAAATATGATTATACTCTTAAGGTTTGTCGAGGCTTTGTTCATCCTCTTCGAAGATTCAGATCGGAGGCAAACATGCATCTTAAGGATTCGTTCAGTCTGAACCCCATTAATATTTCCCTCGAGAAAATTCCCGATTCAGATACTGTAAGCGAAACAGAGGTTGATAACGGTGCAGGTGCAAGTTTGGGTGTTGGGGGCGGGGAAGGAGATGCTTCTGAGCTTTTGGCTTCCAATAAAAGGAAAGGGCTAGCGAGTAACTTGCACCATGCTAGTTCTCATCCTAATCTTTCCGTCAAAAGTTTGCGCTCATGGACGCCAAAAGGTAAGAAGGTCTTGCTTTAAGGCAGCTTTCAATGTATTTTTATTTATAACAATTTGATTTAATGGTGTTTTATTATGAATTTTGCTTTTTTACACTTCTTTTTTTATTGTTAGATATGAATATTCTCTAAATGTTGGTATGAGAACTTCAGAAGAAGTAAAAGAATTAAGTTCAGTGAGAGATAATACATACTGAGGCATGGTATGAAGGTTGATGTTTAATGAAAGGAAAAAAACCAAGTTGATTTGATTCATTTTAGTTTTTAAAAATCCTTTCCAGGAAGTTGGACAAATTTTGTGCTTTCATTATAGAGATTGAAGGCCTCATCGTCAATGTTATACTATTTTATCCACACACTTAATGTTACTGTAGTTGTTAGCATTTAAGTATGCATTTTTGTGTGTGACTAAATTGTGACTATAATTAGGGTTTTCGAAATTACAGTTCAGGCCTGAAAGATTGTTCCAATAACATTCTTTAAAATCTACGGAGAATGTACATACTTTCTAAATGCATAATATTATGTATACATAATTCAGTGGTTTCATATTACTCTGTAAGATAATTGTAATTAACAGTGTTTACACTTGAGGAGTAATTACGAAGTACAACCTTTTTTCCTTATGTGCAGCTTCGCCTCTTTCGACGCAAATAAGTTCGATCTCAATGAACGGGGGCCTTTCTCCCTCCAACGATGATTCCTGCGGTAGCTTTAAGACCGAAAAGAGTTCTTTGAAGGTCCAAAAGAAAATGCCTCTCAGGACACCTTCACCAATGTCAGAGGCGTCCTCAGGAAGGTTCAGGGACTCCATGTGGTCAAACCGGGACGTCAGCTCTTCGTCAGGATACGAATCAGGTGAGAGGAAGAGATCAAAGTGCGTCTAAAATGAAATGCATATTACTGAAGGATTTTTAATTCTAAGACAGTCACAATCCTTCATAGATTTTGGAGTACAAAGCAGGAATACAAAAGATCAATGTATGTTCATTTAGATTTTCAGTTTAATCCTGTTGTGTTCCATTTAAAGTGGAACTGAGCCATGGTAAGAGCTACGAATGAGAAATACAGACGTGTTTAGAACTCAAACAATATGAAAATTATACCTTGTACAACGCAGAGAGTATGATGCATTGATATTTTGCTCAGCCTTACCAGTTGAGAGAGCTCAAACTAATGTCAGTGAGATGCTCATGTCACTAACTCTAAAACCGAGCAATTCTCTCCTGAAGCGAAGAAAGGAATGGAGGAAGAACGACAACAAAAACAGTTGGTCGGAGTCGCTTGGTTCCTTCTTCTTCGTGTCCTGTGTTCGAGTGTGAGTGGGGTGGTGAGAACGAAGTTTCTCTCAAGGCTCAGGTCGTTCTTGAAGTGAGGACGAGTTCCAGAGACCTCATCTCGTCCACGACTGTAACTCTTGCCGACCTCTTTGCAGGCGAGTCTTTAAATCAATTTTTTTTTTTGCTCACATGACGCAGAGATGAGATTGCGATCAAACTGTGACCTCGTTCCTGCTGGGTTGCAATGTACTGCTGCAACAAGTTTATAATAATCTTGTATAAAGGATGAATTAAAAAAGAAAAAAACCTTGTTCTGACTCCATTTTTTACGTACTTCGCAATTCTAGTGATGTAGCTAAATACCTATTGTTTTCCCTCTATCAGGTTTAGAGACAGAAGGAGCCGTCGAACGATGGGTGGACCTTGAAGGGGGTGCTCAAATTCTTCTGAGAGCGCAATTCGGGGGTGAAGCTCCCCCTTCCACACGACGAAGGTCTCTTTTCAGGTCTTGGTCTCTGCACAGAATTGGGAAATCAAATTTTTAGTTTAAAAATGTAACTTTTATTTTAAAATTCAAAATATTTTTTAAGTACAAAATTAATTTTGTAAATGAGATATTTTTCCAAAACATTTTTTTATTTTTGAGAACTAACATATATTTCAAATGTTTCTAAAAGACATTCCCTACTTTTTATATTAAAATAAATTGGTGTAAGAACTATAGGAAAGTTTAACTGAATGGTCAGTAAACATAACCCAGATAGCTGGTATTCTAGATGTTGGCATTCGAGACGTTGGTATTCGAGACGTTGGCATTCGAGACGTTGGTATTCGAGACGTTAGCATTCGAGACGTTGGCATTCGAGACGTCGGCATTCGAGACGTTGGCATTTAAGAGATCCGAAATTGGTATATACCAACTACTGGCCAACGGATGTTTACTATCTAGAACAGTTCTAATCAATCCACGTTATTGTTCTACATTAACAACAAAATATTATTTCTCTCTCTAAATTTAGAGAAAAAATGAAAAGGACAAAAATTGTTTTTTTTTAAGATTTATTTTGCCAGTAAATTTTATATTTATATATATATATATTAAGTAATTTAGTATAAATTTAATATAATTTAATTAAATATTACGTAAATTAACTACCTCTAACGCTTGTCATAAACCAAGTTTATATATATATATATATATATATATATATATATATATATCAGCAAGTAGCGAAAATGAGTTTCCCTTCACTT
>JAJOZX010008483.1:15000-42500 GCA_023014485.1 Bathynomus jamesi
GGCGATGGACATTGGAATGTAAACAAGCAATTAGTAAACAAGGTAAAAAGCTATAATTAAAAGGTAGACCGCTGAATCGAGGTAGGAATCACGCTATAGTAGCACCAACCATTCATAAATAGCTAGTTAGCGAGCAACTTAGGGAGCAATGCCGTGATGACTAACAGATTTTTTCCTTTTCATTCAATAGGATAAACATTAGTCATCGACAGTACGTTTTATCGAAAAAATCCTATGCGTGTTATGTTGAGTTAGGTTAGGTTAGTTTAGCGGAAGTGATAGACAAAATGTCTTTACACCCAGGGCCAGACTAAGGGGAGGGGACAGAAGGGTCAGCTACCTCGGGGCACCTTCTCGGAATGCATAAGCATCACAATTAACTAATAATAATACAATATAGTAATACAATTAGTTGTTATTTATTAAAGTTAATCAATTATTCCTAAAATGCCCGGGGGCGCAAAAACATGCCCCGGGGCGCAAAAAGTGTTAATCTGGCCCTGTTTACACCTTACAGGTATGGTTTGTTTAAGAGAAACTGAAAAAAAATTGAAAATTTGAATAACCAAATTGCCTTCCTCAAAAAAGCAATATGCTTCATGTAGAATATGATGATGGTCAAGGAAATTTTCAAACTAAGTCAAATTCGGTAGAGTATTATTATCACGTGTTGATTCTTCCTTCTAGTTGAACAAATCCTTGACCTTCTCAACAATACGTGCAATAATGCAGAAGGTGAGAAATTTAAGTGAAGATGATTCTACACTTTGTTACCAATTACATCCTTTTGCCATAAAAACCACGGTACCCTCGAATTTATCCGTGATTATCACTCAAGCAAGTCTCGGTTCCATCTTATGCGTGAGTCTTATTTTCTCAGTGTGTTCTATTCAAGAGTGCAGTAATTGTATGAATTTATCTGTTATAAATGCAAAAAAACTTCACTTTTTCTACGTGAAAGTCACAATATGATAATAAAAACCCTCTCTAATAGACAGAGTTTATTTCCACAACAGTTTCGATGCCCACTAGCATCCTCTTCGGGTGGATACAGAAAAACGAATGAGCCAAAAACAAGAGGGAAAACAGTCCAGAGCCTTTAAGAAATTCGCACAAGATTAGGTCCTGTTATTCCGACAGTGGAAGGGCATTTTATTAAAGGGACCCGCTTTTTAAACACATTCGCATAAATTTAAAACTATCTTCGTGTTGTATACATATAGATTCTATTATTTTACATAATTATTACATTTATTATTAAGTATGTTACATTTAATATTGTATTATTATTTATTACAGAAATTATAAATTTATTATTACATTGATTATTACGTTGTTGTTTATTATACGAAAATTATAAACTGAAAAACAAATGAAAAAGAGGGGCGAGGAGGGAACCTTCAAGAGACCGCTACGAATAAATTAGGTCCCGTTCTTCCGACACAGGAAGGGCATTTTTATTAAAGGGACCCGCTTATAGGTACATTCGCATGAATTTAAACTATATACCTGTTCTATACATTTATTATACATTTATTATTCAATTTATTACATTTAATATTGCATTGTTATTTATTACAGAAATTATAAATTTATTATTACATTGATTATTTATTGATTAATTATTATTGCTATTTATTATACAGAAATTGTAAACCGAAACCGGAAGGCATTTTATTATAGGGTCCCGCTTTGCAACGTTTTGGTATGGGAATGGGGTCCCCTTTGTCCCCAATACTGAGTACATTATACATGGAATATTACGAGTCGGAATTGTTGCCAACAATATGTCCCAGGAATCTAATTTGGTTTCGTTATGTAAATGATATTTTCTCATTTTGGCCTGACCACTGGAACAACTTTGACACTTTCTTTCAGTCATTAAATAATCTTGTTCCCTCTATTAAATTTAAATATGAATGGGAGAATGACAAACAATTACCTTTTCTAGATGTTTTGGTCATTAACGAAAGCGGAAAGCCCAATTTCACTGTCTATAGAAAACCTACCCATTGTAATTCGTACATTCATTATTTTTCATATCACGATGAAGGGGTTTAAAGCTCAATTATTTCTTCCATGTTTCTAAGAGCACTCAGGATTTGTAGCCCACATTTGCTGGACCCCGAAAATTCTAAGATTTGGAACATTTTTAAGGATTTAAAATATCCTGAGTGGTTTATCAGAAAGGCGTATATTAAAGCCAGAAAATCTTTTTATGCCCCTCGGGAACCGTCAGTTAACCAAAAACAATATGTGAGTTTGCCTTACATTGCCGGCTTAGAAAGAGTTAAACCGTTGACGAAAGATTTTAAGTTTGCTTTGGCTTTCAAATATTCATCTACCGTGAAAAGTAAATTGGTTAGGAATAACGTTTCAAAACAGGAACAAGCCTGTGTCCCTGTAAAAGTTGTGATTTAGTATACGTAGGAGAAACTGGAAGAAATATTGCAACCCGTATTAAGGAACACAAATATGCCTTCAGAAGTTGTAACACCAATAAAGCTATTTTTCATCACGCTAGCCAAAATAATCATGCTATAGATTGGGAATCAAGTAAAGTACTTTATAAATGTAATAATTATGTCAAAAGAAAAATAATAGAATCTGTGTGTATAGAACAAGCAGATAATTTTAATTTGTACGAAGGTACCTATAAGTTAGACCCTTTAATGAGATTCTTTGTCAAAAAATCCCTTACGGAGTCGGGTGAACGAGTTCTAACATAAGTGTAATTAGTGTAAAGGTAATAATAATAAATGTTAAAAAAATGTAAGTGCAATAATCAATGCAGTAATTATGTCAAAATAGTAGAATCCGTATGTATGAACAGGAAGATAGTTTTAATTTGAGCGTATGTACTTATAAGCGGGACCCTGTAATAAAATGCCCTTCCGGTTTCGGTTTACAATTTCTGTATAATAAATAGCTAATAATCGATAAATAACACTGGTATGCATCAATTTTGCTGTCAAAGGTTTTGTAAGTGATTCTTATAGAGTTGTTCCTGCTGATTTCGAATCTGCAATCCGTTTTTCTCAATCGGCTCAGGTTATCCGGCTATGGCCTCATAAGTAAAATAGAATTTTTCGTGATTTTGTCAAAGCGGAATTGGAACAGTAACATCTATCATTACTTGTTTCACTTGTATAATATCTTTTTTTACTTTTCAGGCATATAGATAAAATATTTCATAATGAATAGAGCGTGTAAAAATGATCCCAATAGATTCTGCTACATATGTGGGACGGTTACCATGCCAAATAACCAGTCCCAAATCACTAAATTTGTGAAGACAATGTATAGAGCATACTTTGGAATTAAGCTAGGGGACCAGGACAAAAATTTCGCCCCTCATATGTGCTGCAAGACGTGCATTGAAAATTTGAGAAGATGGAGCAAAGGCAGAGCGAAATCTTTGCCTTTTGGAATTCCCATGATTTGGAGAGAAGGAAAGGATCACGTGACAGATTGCTATTTCTGCATGACAAACCTCCAAGGTGGCTTATAAATTTATTTTTCTTAAATATTTGAAATCCTCGTATGAAACTTGACTTCACCATAATGTAATATTCACCATATATAGCATAATATTCACCATAATGGTAATCATACATTTACATATACATATTTTTATAGAAAATATATTTACACATACATATTGTTATACAAGTTACATTTACATATACAATGATTGTATATTTTTTCTTTCTTTTTCATTCATATTGTCCCCGAAGGGACAATATGAATGAAAAAGAAAGAAAATATACAGACTCCATCGACCTATTTCATATCTTACAGACCGCAGCCTTCCCTCACGAGCCGCCACTGTCTGAATGCTTCTTCTATTTCATATGCAAGTTTTATATCCATGTTTCTGTGTTTCTATTTTCAGGAGTTAACAAGAAGAATAAACACATTGTTGTATACCCTGACATTCCTTCTGCTATGAGACCTGTACCCCATGGTCCTGGAATTCCAATATCCGACCCACCTCAAACCCTGGACTTCGATGATTCTGATGATGAATCAATGACCAATGCCAATGACCAGTCCCAGTCGTATATACACCTCAAAATACCGCTTCAAATGAGCCGAGGCCTCTCAACCAGGCCAAACTTAATGATCTTACCAGGGATTTAGGACTTTCCAAATTAGCTGCCGAGATCTTGGGCTCACGACTTCGAGAGGACAACTTGCTGGCTCCGGGAACAACATTCTCCTGGTATAGGAAACGAGAGGAGAATTCCGCAAGTTTTTTGCAGTGCACGAAAATACCTCTTCCTTAGTGTACTGCTGCAATGTTGAGGGGCTAATCGAATCCTTGGGCCTGCCATATAACGCATCAGAATGGAGGCTATTTATAGACTCGTCTAAACGAAGTTTGAAAGCAGTACTTCTCAACATTGGGAATAGGGTTGCATCAGTCCCTGTAGCACAGTCCGTACAACTTACTGAGAGCTACGATAACATGAAAATTTTACTGGATGCTCTCGTATACGACCAACATAACTGGAGGATCTGTGGAGATTTGAAGGTAATACTAATATCATAAGTAAACTATTGCTATTGACTATGTTGTTTTTCCAAAGGTTATTTGAGAGCGTATAAGAACATTTAACTTCCCCACAGAAGTGATACAGTCCAATGCATAGATTTTTTTTATCTGATAGAACAAATTCTCTAAATTCTTTAAATATTTTCATTTTTTTTCAGATTGTGGCATTTGTATTGGGAATGCAAGGGGGATACACGAAATACTCATGTTTCCTCTGCAAATGGGATAGCCGAGCGGATGAGAAGCACTATGCACAGCGTGAATGGGCATCCAGAGAGAATTTTGAACCTGGGTCGCATAATGTCGTTTCAGTGCCCCTTGTACCACCAACAAAAATTTTGCTCCCACCACTTCATATTAAGCTGGGCTTGATGAAAAATTTCATCAAATCAATGAATAAGGAGGGTTCAGCATTCCGATATCTCGAGAGTAAATTTCCTCATATATCTGATGCTAAACTAAATGCTGGGGTTTTTGATGGTCCTCAAATTCGAACTTTGATCAAGGATACTCAGTTCGAAAACGCAATGACTTCAACTGAGAAGAATGCCTGGCAGGCATTCAAATCAGTTGTCACTGATTTTCTTGGCAAGCGTAGAAGTCCAGAATACGAGTCCGTTGTCGAAAACTTGATGGAAGCTTTCAAAGCTCATGGGTCGCGCATGTCCATAAAAATGCACTTTTTGTGGTCCCACTTGGACTATTTTCTGAACAGGGTGAACGATTTCACCAAGATATCAAAATAATGGAAGAGAGGTACCAGGGAAACTGGGATATCAATATGCTGGCGGACTATTGCTGGTGTTTGAAGCGAGACGTGCCCGAAGAAAAACACAGACGGAAAGCCAAAAAACTTCCTTCCTTCCTCAATAAACTTTTTTCCATATTCATTGTATGAATAAAAGTATTTATTCACACAATGTTTTCATTTTTCACGAGTGTTCTTATAATATTACTCGTATCTACAGTGTTTAAGCTAAAAAAATCAATAAATTTGGGGATAAAATTGGACTTATAATAAATGGCCAATAGAGAAAAAACCTGACCTGATTGAGGAAAACCAATGTCATTTTCGAATTCAGCATGGTCAAATTATATAATATGAGTTGAAAAAACCCTCACAGCAGACAAAAAATTTTCATATGCATACCAGTGTAATCAATGTAATAATAAATTTATAATTTCTGTAATAAATAACAATGCAATATTAAATGTAATAAATTGAATAATAAATGTATAATAAATGTATAGAACAGGTATATAGTTTAAATTCATGCGAATGTACCTATAAGCGGGTCCCTTTAATAAAAATGTCCTTCCTGTGTCGGAAGAACGAGACCTAATTTATTCGTAGCGGTCTCTTGAAGGTTACCTCTTCGCCCCCCCTTTTTCATTTGTTTTTCGGTTTAAATTTTCGTATAATAAACAACAATGTAATAATCAATGTAATAATAAATTTATAATTTCTGTAATAAATAATAATACAATATTAAATGTAACATATTTAATAATAAATGTAATAATTATGTAAATAATAGAATCTATATGTATACAACACGAAGATAGTTTTAAATTTATGCGAATATGTTTAAAAAGCGGATCCCTTTAATAAAATGCCCTTCCAGTGTCGGAATAACGGGACCTAATCTATGTGTGAATTTCTTAAAGGCTCTGGACTGTTTTCCCTCTTGTTTTTGGTTCATTCGTTTTTCTGTATCCACCCGAAGAGGATGCTAAGTGGGCATCGAAACTGTTGTGGAAATAAACTCTGTCTATTAGAGCGGGTTTTTATTATCAATTTATCCGTGATTATCACTCAAGCAAGTCTCGGTTCCATCTTATGCGTGAGTCTTATTTTCTCAGTGTGTTCTATTCAAGAGTGCAGTAATTGTATGAATTTATCCGTGATTATCACTCAAGCAAGTCTCGGTTCCATCTTATGCGTGAGTCTTATTTTCTCAGTGTGTTCTATTCAAGAATGCAGTACTTGTAATGTGATAATATAAACACTGTGGTTATTTTATTTATTTAGCAAATATAGTTATTAGACATTTAATGAAATAATACTATAGAAAAGTTATAGAAAAGTTATAGAAAAGGTTTTAAAAGCACGAATAATTTTACCAAATTGGATTCAAATAAAAAAGGTGAAAAATTCCTTTAATTTAAGAGGTAAATTTAGAAGTAATGGTTTAAACTTCAAGCAGTGGTTCCCAACCGGTTTTGGCTTATGGCCCCCTTAGGAACCTTATTTTTTCCTGTGGCCCCCATAAGCATTATTTTCAGTAGGTAATATGCAGATTAACTCTATTTTACAAAATAACATTTTCCTGTGGTCCCCTTCAAATGTGCCATGGCCCCCGGTTGGGAAACACTGGACTTTAAAGGACTCTTAATTAAGATCGGAGATAAATAAAGCGGACTTCACACGTAGTAAACAAATGATTACGTACATTGTAGAACATTTTACAAACACGAGTGAGTCTACGTATTTGAGGACAGACGCATTTAGTTAAATGAGGTGAAGTAAAATCATAAGTTGAGGGTTCGAATCTCGATGATGCTGGTAATAAATAATAATACAGGAGTTTGAGCAATTTGGCCTGAGCGCTGTGCCAGTTTCTGGCCCTCCTGAGTTATTATTATGTAGTAAAATGAGCTAAAAAGGAGTCCGACCAGTGGTGGCATTCAGCCGGTTCGCACCGGTTCGTGCGAACCGGTTCCTAAAATTTCTCGAGTTCGATTTGGAGGCGATTTGGAAATATTTAAAAGGAAATTAAATAAAGAATTTCAATAAAAACATTTTTTAGTTTTCATTTCTGACACGGAAGGGAGAGGAGAAGGGGGGAAGGGGAGGGGAAGGGAGGGGAGGGCGAACCGGTTCTTAAAATTTTTGAATTCCACCACTGAGTCCGACCCAAAACTCAAATGGGAGCCTTTGAAAAGGAAACTATGAACTGGAACCAATTACTTTCCAACCGGTTACCAGTAGAGTTTTCTAATAAGCGCAGATACAGGGATGGGGGGGCAGTGGGGATTTAGGATTTGTTATGCTGGTGTCACGTAAATATTGCCAGCCCAATATTATAAAATGTTATACAATAATATTAAAAAGTATTAATTGTAAGTTATTAATTAGTAAGTTAAGTAATTAGGAAGTTATTAATTAGTAAGTTAAGTAATTGGTAAGTTATTAATTAGTTAAACCCCCTCGCCTCCTCCTGTATCCGCGCCTGCTTATGTTGAAGAGTTTCATACTCTTTAAATTATTTTGGAAAATTAGCTAAAAATATCATTGACAGGTCTCTCTTTCTTATAAGGGTGGGGAGGCGTTTTCGCGGGCGCCCGCCCTTGGCCCCTCCTTTCCATTTAAAAAAATGCATAAATAATTAATTACTTTTCATTACCATATCTACAAGGACAGTTGATTTCTTATTAAACTTCTCTTTTAACCAATTTTTAATAAACTCAAACTTTTATGACTCTTTGTCATAAAAAGTCAGTAAAAAATTTACAGGCAATGATTCATTTTACTGTTCACATAAATGACCCATTAATACAGTATAACATTTATGAAATAGGGAATGATTGATATATCGCATAAAAGCGTAGTTATTAATAAAAATAACGGTAAAGCAATGTCTAACGTTTGAAAATATTTCTATCATTTATTTTTAGATACGAATTAAGTCTACACATGGAAGTCATAAAAAAAAGAATTTACTCCAAATATTTTTAGCCCATTATTTCTCAATACGCCCATATTTTTTATTTTTTTTTAGCTTTTAAATAATTATTTATCCTTGACCTACGAAAGCGTTGTTTGTCAAAATTTGTAACATGAAACAAGGAAAAATGGAACCCATTTGCACGAATTAATGTTCAAAAATGGATTTACTCTTTTTGACAACATTTTTCGAAAGAAAATGATTACAGATTATAATGTCGATAAATAAGATTATTTTAATGACACAAACCATATGTCCGATTTCGTTTCAATGCCAAATTTTAATTTTTTTCCTGTAAATATTACCTGCATAAAAATTATGTAGTGAATGCTGTTATATTTTAAACATCTAAAAAAAAAACTCATTCTTGTACCAATTTTTATGACCATTTTCTTTTGTGAACCAAAATTCTGTTATGTTTATTATTATTATTATCAGCGGTAACTCTGATAAATTTGGTGGTTAGCGAAACCTTAATAATTGCGAATAAACCAAGATTTAGTGTTCATAAATTTATATATATATATATATTGCCGATTATTATGAAATTATAAAACGAGCTTATTTCATAAATTTGGAAAGAAAAAAATTTATGACAATGAATTTGAATATAGTGTAGAATCAAAGACAAAAATAACTTTTCTTCATAAAGAGAAATAAATGTTGCTAAGATACGATCAAACAATATAAATTTTATTTAATAAAAAAATCTTTAATGACATTCATTCTACTATTATTTCATTTGCCATCCCTGCCCATGCAATTACTCCGCCAAGGACCTCAGGGCTTCATCAAAATAACGGATAAGAATTCTAATAAAGTGTCCCTGACCTTTAAGTTGTTACGTTTTCTTTTCGGACATTGAAAAAAAAATAAAGAAAACTGATATAGAAATTGATTATCTGATGGGGCAACCATTTAAAATCTACATATGCGCTTATTAGATATTTTTGCTATTTAATATTCAGGCTTCGTACGCTATTATTTTTTTGTTTATTGATCGTACGTAAAATATGTTTCACAATGGTGACCACTGACCATCAAACATTGAAATTGGTTTTATATATATATAAAGTTGGCTCTATATTATGAGAGTTCAGATTAATTATGAGGTGAAATTCGTATACAAATTGTAAGCAAAACCAGATATAGAAAAACAAAGCATAATTTCATCGCAAGATTAAAGGCCTGATAAAATATCAGTGAAGTATCAAAAGATAGTTAATAATAAAGGAGTGTTTGGTGTGTGTGTGGGAGTGGAGGTGAAGAAAATACCAAAATATAGGGACCTCATTCTCTTTTTCACCTTTTCGTTTCACTGCCCTTTCATCAGTGTAGCATTATATCCTTCCTTCATTTATATCATTCATACCATATCATTCATTATCAAAAATCTCTTTTCTCAAGGATTTGAGGTGAGAAAGCAGAAAATAACCAGGATGTAAAGTACAGAAGTTAGTGGAAAGGAGAAAAGACAAAAAGTAAGGTGTGTACATCCATTTACACAGGCGTCCTGGTAGACCAGTACCCCTTCTCTCTCTACATAGCAAAATTCCATACCCACGGCGCTTCATACGCCATGCGTAGTGGCGTCTACAGGCCTTGTCAGATCTTTTTCAGCGAGTTATGTTAAAACAGAAAACAGACATTCCTGGCACACATACCACATCTCACTCATATCCATTTATTCCGCAACCTGTACACTCAAATCATCATTTACTCTCTTGCTATATTCATCCACCACCTCTCTCACCATTAACTTTTCTATTCTAATTCTTGTGATCCACATTTTTTACATTCATTCTCTTCCATTCTCCACACAACCTCACTTTAAACAGGACTATCATGTGGTAAGAGAGACCCCCTACTCATATCTCGCATTATAGTCACATGCTGTACCTCTTTCACCAAACTTCTTTTCGCAAGAACGTAATCTATTAAACTTCCTCACCATATATATAATTTGTTTTATACCAAGTGTCCTTATGTACCCCCTTATGTTCAAAGAAGGAATTTGTTGCATACAGCTTTCTCTCACTGCATAATTTTTTCAACTTACACCCCCTTTATCATTCATTCCTGGTACACCATGCTTCCCTAACACCTCATCCTCCAGACCCATACCAACTTTTTCCTATTCATGTCTTCATCACAAACATTTTGTAACATTCAGGTATCCTTCCGATCGCACTATGAAGCTCTCTTCCAGAAACTTTCTCATCTCACACATCATCACACGACCCATATCAAACCACTACCTCCACTTTCATTCTCGCGAACTTAAATTTCATGCAGACAATCCCCCAGGAACTGACACACGAGAAGTTTCTCATTGCTTCATATCATACATCATACATCAACAGGCTCACACCTTCTCTTCCTCTCCCTCTCGCTTACACCCGCCCCACCCACTTAACCCTCCCACACCATTCACACAGGTTCGGTGCTAGTGTCTCCGAGCAACTGATGCAATGAGAAAACGGAAAACGGAACTATCCATCTCCTTTCATCTTGTATATTTTATACACCTTATCTTATACAACCACAGAACATTAAATCTTCCACCCTTAAACACCTGCACCCCTTCTGCTCTCATTTGCTTATCATTTATCCACCTTACATTCCATACGTACCTGCCTCAGTTACGTAGGTGACCTGGGCAGGCGCGGCGCCCACATCCGAGTCTATTCTTGTCCTTTGTTGGGAGAAAGATAAAAGGATGGGTCCCCAACTCATCCTTCCTCTCCTGTATTGCAGGAAGTGCGGAACTAGCTGCACCTTTTGGCAGGCGGTGAAGTCGCCACATCCCTTTACGCAATCATTTCATCACCCTGTAATATTACAATATCATAGCTTATCTTCTTTATATCGTCATGCCTATAGGCCTAATTCCATCATTGCATTATTAATAGTGAGTAGTCAGAAACAGCGTTCAAAAATTTTTAATCTTTGAACTGGGTGGTGCCAGTTCTCTCTCTTCATAAGGTTAGTTGGAGGTTTAGAGGGGTTTAAGCCCCTTTGTTATTGGGGTCAGAGTAAGTCAAGTAAGGTCAGGTTAGGTTAAAAATAGTAAAGGTTGAAAATTAGCTACGTTTGCTTATTTGAAAGTAGAACGCTGTTACCTAAAAGCCCAAAATGAATATGCTATAATAGAGAATGAGTTATTGACAAGCCCATGAAAGCAATTTCATTAGTGAAAGCGAAACACAGAGCTGTCATTATGCAATAACTTTGAACATTACATTCAATTTAGAGACATTTTTGAATCAAACGTAAATATGATATGGTGAAATTCTTGCTACGAAAACCATTTTAAAATTCTAAGTTAAAAGTAGAAATCATGATTCGAAAATTCATTCACTGAAAGAGTAATTTTTTTGTACATAAATATATTACGAAATAAAGTATAAATTTCCTTTTTAAGCTTTCTATAACTCTTCCGTTGTGAAATACTTCTTCTGTAAACACGAGCGTGTATTTATTACATATAAAAAATGGCTGCCAAAAAGTTCTTTTCCAAAAAGTCGGTTAAATTCGACAGAATTAATCTTTTAAATAGTTTATTCCTTCTTGCAAGCGGATCAATTCCATCTTAAATGTGGTAACGTGTCCTTGCCTTCTACGGGATTATTCATTTCATTCTTGAAAAGTATGAAAACATTCCTAATTTGGTCTTTGTAAGTATCTTAATTTCCCTAAACTATGAAGTCACTCGTAAGCGCATGCGCAACAGGTCCTTTCAAAGGCTTGAGTTTATTTCATAAAATGATTTCGGCATTTGTGAAATATGAAGGTCACAGAGAAATTATTTAATATTCCTTTATTTTACTTAACATATGGTAGTGTTAGTTGGTTGTTCGTTTTATTCTTTGTTACTCGTTTTCATACGATTGGAAAAAAGGTTTAAAAATTTTGTTTTTATTTTATTTCAAACCTTCAAAGAAGAAAATACGGATCATGAACTACATTTCTTGGCATCAGATAAACCTTGGTTTTTAATCGTAGGTGATTGAGGAATTTTTGTTCAATTAGCGAAGGTTAATAACTAAATACTTTTCTCATTCACTGAATTTAGTGTTCCAGTAAAAGAGTACAGAAACTTTATGTGTAATAAAACTGCGATAAGAAAATTAATATAACGGGGTGTACCATAAAAAAAGGGTACATTTTAAAAAGGCTATAAAATCAACATTTGTCATTTAATTTTAATAAAACTTCTGGACAATAAAACATATGTATTTATCTATATGCAAACAAGTTTTCAGAATAAAATATCAAATAATTCAAATTCTATCAACATTTAACGAAAGAGTATGATTTTTCTACTTAACACATGATGATCTCGCGTAAATGAGCGACATCTTTTATCTTAGTCCTGTAGACTCGCTCTGCTAAGTTCTCCCATATTCCGGCCAAGAATAAAACAAGTTATTGAAATGGAAGGAAAGCATTTCGAACAATTTTTTTAATAATTTCAGGTAAATTTTACGTTAAAAATTATTTTTATAAAAAATATTAAAAAGGTTTAATAATTTTTGCGTGTTAAGTAGAAAAATCATACTCTTTCGTTAAATGTTGATAGAATTTTAATTATTTGATATTTTAGTCTGAAAACTTGTTTGCATATAAATAAATACATATGTTTTATTGTGTAGAAGTTTTATTAAAATTAACTGACAAATGTTGATTTTATAGCCTTTTTAAAATGTACCCTTTTTTTTATAGCACACCCGTTATATATATACTATATATATTACTGATCATAAGACCATTTACATACAGTATCCAAACTCGTACAGCTAAAACATTTTATATCCCACAGAACTCGTTAAATCTGCGTTAATACTCATATGGGATGAAACACCCCTTTGAAATGTCTACTGAACAACCTATAATAGGTTTCAGCAGTTTCATAAATTTGGTAGAATCCCTACATTTGCTATAACATAATTTATTGCTACTATATTCTTGTTTCAATACTCATTCGAAGCTAGCTATGCTAAGAAATCGTAAAAAAAAAAACCATTAATTTATTTATAGTGATCTTATCTATTTTAGATGTTCTACCATAACGTCTGATAATTAAAAACCCAATCATGTATGATAGGATTGCACTCTTCAAAGAAAATTTGTTTAATAAACTCCAGAAAATGTTCAACGGTTCATGAGAATCATAGAATTGCTGAAAGCACTTCTACTGTAAAAAAAAAAGGCTCCAAGAATGTGGTCTGCAAGCAAAGGTTACTGTTAGGAAAATGTATATAAGTGATGTGAATAAAAAATGAGTCTTGAGTTTGCTGAAGACCATGAAAAATGGCGTGATAAACGGAAGAACAATCTGTAGAATGATGAAAGAGAACATGGAACCAAATTAAAATTTTGGAAATGAAAGGTATTGGTTTGTGAGATCACTATGAAAAGTTTTAATCCAGCTGTATCACTAAAACTGCGATATATGGTGTTGATTCTTTTATGGTGTGGAATGGCTGAAGTTCAACTAGAATGGGTGATCTCGTAAAAATGGGACTATGAATATAGAATTCTGGTGCAACGTACTGACGAATGGAGAGTTCGTTTACCAGCAAGAACGCAACCCAAATCATACTGCAACACTCAACAAGACTTATCTGGAGAGGCGAGAGCAAATTGGAATGGTGCCCTTGTTGACGTTTTGTCTACAAGTCCTGACCTGAATCAATTAATCACTTGTAGAAAAAAACCAGCGTGTCAAGGGTGAAGATCAAAAGCTTAAACGAGACTTCTGGCGTACTGTCCATTCGAAATGTCAAGCAATTCTCACGGAAAAAGGTTACAAGCTCTGGTTGACAATATGTGAAGCCATTATCCATGCCCGAAGAGGTCACACTAACTATTTGCATTAATTTAGTTATATCCTGTCTTGTATTCCGTGATCTGAGCTGTGTATTAAGATGCAAAGGCTGATAACTGTGGGTTCAATTTATATATATATATATATATATATATATATATATTATATTATATATATATATATAATATATATATATATATATATAATATAATATAACATTAAGTTCTCACAAGGAAATAGTCCCTTGCAGAGAGTATATTTACTCTTATATTTTTACTCTCTCTCTCTCTCTCTTCTCTCTATGTCTCTCTCTTCTCTCTCTCTCTCTCTCTCTCTTTCATCTCTCTCTCTCTCTCTCTCTTTTTCTAGTTAATTTTAGAACAGTGAACAAAATAACTTAGAAAATAGAAAAGGTAAGGACGTCTATAAATTTAGGGGATGTTATATATATATATATATATATATATATACCACACACACCACACACACACACACACTCGTACATGTGATTGTTGTTGCAGCTGCTTACGTGTTGCAAAACAGGTGCATTGCGCATTGAGTCTCACATTAATAAAAGGTCCTTCCTATTTCGTGGTCAAATAAAAGCACAAAGACAAGCCTTGAATGCATTCGATGAAATTTATGCCGAAAGGAAGATAAGACCACGGTTCATCAGATGATCTTGAATGCAGTGCTATTCCTTACCAGTCATACGATGAGGAAGTGCCAAAGATACTTTTTGATATTCATCGAAGAGCGTTCATGAGAACGAATTTATATATCGCTATCTCCTGACGTGGTTAATGGCCATGAATTTGTGGTAAATGGAGCTAACAGATGAAATAACTCTCCTCTCTCTCTCTCTCTCTCATTTGTAATCATGCATTCTACGTGTACCACAACCCTTCAATTTCTCAATTTATTTTTGCTAAGTCGATTCATGAGATAAAAATTGACTTTTGCTGTACGATTTGGAACGAATTTTTTTTTTTTTTTAAATTTTGAGGAAGAATTTTTTTTTCAAATTGAACCTATTATTATTATTATTATTATTATTTTTATTATTATTTTTTATATAAAAATATCTGACGACCGTGAAAATAAAAATATATTTAATATAATAAAACTATTTGAGCGGAAAAAGAGGTTTATAAGTTGGTTGGTTTGTAATTCTTAAGTGCAATTGGCGTTATTGGGTTATTAGTTTAAGGTTTTAAAGAAACGAATCATAGACAGAATTTAAACAGAATTTAGGAAAAAAATTCATAAGTTTTTTAATTTTATTTTTAATAAAAAAAATAAAAATAAAAATTTGGTATAAGTATGATTTTTAACGATTTTTACGAGCATTGTGTCCGTTCGCTTTGAGTAGTATGCGCGGGAAATCGAAATGGGAGGTTATATACGCAGTACTGAAAAGAAGGGGCTCAGCTAAAGCTCCTTCATGTCGTCGACAACAACGAAGCAGATCCTCTCTTGTTTAAAATCTGTCCTTCTTGTCCGCAAAGACTCGAAGGAACCTTTAAGAAACTGTTGGAGAGTTAAAGGATTTTAAGAGAATGTTGGAGAGTTAAAGAAGTTTTACGGGACTGTTTAGAGAGTTAAATGAGTTTTAAGAGAATGTTTAGAGAGTTAAAGGAGTTTTAAGGGACTGTTTAGAGAGTTAAATGAGTTTTAAGAGAATGTTGGAGAGTTAAAGGAGTTTTAAGAGACTGTTTAGAGAGTTAAAGGAGTTTTAAGGGACTGTTTAGAGAGTTAAATGAGTTTTAAGAGAATGTTGGAGAGTTAAAGGAGTTTTAAGAGACTGTTTAGAGAGTTAAAGGAGTTTTAAGGGACTGTTTAGAGAGTTAAATGAGTTTTAAGAGAATGTTGGAGAGTTAAAGGAGTTTTAAGAGACTGTTTAGAGAGTTAAAGGAGTTTTACAAGGAGTTACAAGGAAAAGAAGTACCTCAAAAGGCCTTGCGGCCCATACCGAGGAGGTACCAATGGCAACGGGTGCCAGGGAAAATTTTGTCTTTCAACTATGCTAGCAGTAGTAGAAAACTGGATAGAAAAGTAGAAGGCTCTCTCCCCACCCTCCGCTCCCTCCCTGCCAGAGGCAGGTACGGAAAAAGGTTGAAGAAAATACCTTGACCCTGGAAAAGTAGCCAAGGAAATTTTACAGGAAAGTGGAGAATATATAAATAGCTCTATATTTAGCTTGCTCACAGAGACACCGAGCAAGCGAACTCCTGCAGAGTTTTCTGAGGTTTTAATCTTAAACTATGAGTGTGTTCTGTACTTTGTCTAGCCTATTTTTAAACAGATTTACACTTTGACTAGAAACATCCTCTGAGGGAAGTTGGTTCCAGATATCAACTATTTTACAGGAAAAGAAATTTCCGCAGACTGAGGTCCTAAATGTCTTTACACACTCAAATAGTGTGCAAGATTTCGTCTAACCTTTTCTTGAACTGATCCACAGAGGAACTGTTCACAACTTCCGAAGGTAACCTGTTCCATGTGTCACAGATCTTATACGTAACGTAATTCCCACACACACTAGTCCTAAACCGTTTCAAATCCAACTTCCAACCATTGTTTTAGAGAGTTAAATGAGTTTTAAGAGAATGTTGGAGAGTTAAAGGAGTTTTAAGAGACTGTTTAGAGAGTTAAAGGAGTTTTAAGGGACTGTTTAGAGAGTTAAATGAGTTTTAAGAGAATGTTGGAGAGTTAAAGGAGTTTTAAGAGACTGTTTAGAGAGTTAAAGGAGTTTTAAGGGACTGTTTAGAGAGTTAGATGAGTTTTAAGAATGTTGGAGAGTTAAAGGAGTTTTAAGAGACTGTTGAGAGTTAAAGGAGTTTTAAGGGACTGTTTAGAGAGTTAAATGAGTTTTAAGAGAATGTTGGAGAGTTAAAGGAGTTTTAAGAGACTGTTTAGAGAGTTAAAGGAGTTTTAAGGGACTGTTTAGAGAGTTAAATGAGTTTTAAGAGAATGTTGGAGAGTTAAAGGAGTTTTAAGAGACTGTTTAGAGAGTTAAAGGAGTTTTAAGGGACTGTTTAGAGAGTTAATGAGTTTTAAGAGAATGTTGGAGAGTTAAAGGAGTTTTAAGAGACTGTTTAGAGAGTTAAAGGAGTTTTAAGGGACTGTTTAGAGAGTTAAATGAGTTTTAAGAGAATGTTGGAGAGTTAAAGGAGTTTTAAGAGACTGTTTAGAGAGTTAAAGGAGTTTTAAGGGACTGTTTAGAGAGTTAAATGAGTTTTAGAGAATGTTGGAGAGTTAAAGGAGTTTTAAGAGACTGTTTAGAGAGTTAAAGGAGTTTTAAGGGACTGTTTAGAGAGTTAAATGAGTTTTAAGAGAATGTTGGAGAGTTAAAGGAGTTTTAAGAGACTGTTTAGAGAGTTAAAGGAGTTTTAAGGGACTGTTTAGAGAGTTAAATGAGTTTTAAGAGAATGTTGGAGAGTTAAAGGAGTTTTAAGAGACTGTTTAGAGAGTTAAAGGAGTTTTAAGGGACTGTTTAGAGAGTTAAATGAGTTTTAAGAGAATGTTGGAGAGTTAAAGGAGTTTTAAGAGACTGTTTAGAGAGTTAAAGGAGTTTTAAGGGACTGTTTAGAGAGTTAAATGAGTTTTAAGAGAATGTTGGAGAGTTAAAGGAGTTTTAAGAGACTGTTTAGAGAGTTAAAGGAGTTTTAAGGGACTGTTTTAGAGAGTTAAATGAGTTTTAAGAGAATGTTGGAGAGTTAAAGGAGTTTTAAGAGACTGTTTAGAGAGTTAAAGGAGTTTTAAGGGACTGTTTAGAGAGTTAAATGAGTTTTAAGAGAATGTTGGAGAGTTAAAGGAGTTTTAAGAGACTGTTTAGAGAGTTAAAGGAGTTTTAAGGGACTGTTTAGAGAGTTAAATGAGTTTTAAGAGAATGTTGGAGAGTTAAAGGAGTTTTAAGACTGTTTAGAGAGTTAAAGGAGTTTTAAGGGACTGTTTAGAGAGTTAAATGAGTTTTAAGAGAATGTTGGAGAGTTAAAGGAGTTTTAAGAGACTGTTTAGAGAGTTAAAGGAGTTTTAAGGGACTGTTTAGAGAGTTAAATGAGTTTTAAGAGAATGTTGGAGAGTTAAAGGAGTTTTAAGAGACTGTTTAGAGAGTTAAAGGAGTTTTAAGGGACTGTTTAGAGAGTTAAATGAGTTTTAAGAGAATGTTGGAGAGTTAAAGGAGTTTTAAGAGACTGTTTAGAGAGTTAAAGGAGTTTTAAGGGACTGTTTAGAGAGTTAAATGAGTTTTAAGAGAATGTTGGAGAGTTAAAGGAGTTTTAAGAGACTGTTTAGAGAGTTAAAGGAGTTTTAAGGGACTGTTTAGAGAGTTAAATGAGTTTTAAGAGAATGTTGGAGAGTTAAAGGAGTTTTAAGAGACTGTTTAGAGAGTTAAAGGGGTTTTAAGGGACTGTTTAGAGAGTTAAATGTGTTTTAAGAGAATGTTGGAGAGTTAAAGGAGTTTTAAGAGACTGTTTAGAGAGTTAAAGGAGTTTTAAGGGACTGTTTAGAGAGTTAAATGAGTTTTAAGAGAATGTTGGAGAGTTAAAGGAGTTTTAAGAGACTGTTTAGAGAGTTAAAGGAGTTTTAAGGGACTGTTTAGAGAGTTAAATGAGTTTTAAGAGAATGTTGGAGAGTTAAAGGAGTTTTAAGAGACTGTTTAGAGAGTTAAAGGAGTTTTAAGGGACTGTTTAGAGAGTTAAATGAGTTTTAAGAGAATGTTGGAGAGTTAAAGGAGTTTTAAGAGACTGTTTAGAGAGTTAAAGGAGTTTTAAGGGACTGTTTAGAGAGTTAATGTGTTTTAAGAGAATGTTGGAGAGTTAAAGGAGTTTTAAGAGACTGTTTAGAGAGTTAAAGGAGTTTTAAGGGACTGTTTAGAGAGTTAAATGAGTTTTAAGAGAATGTTGGAGAGTTAAAGGAGTTTTAAGAGACTGTTTAGAGAGTTAAAGGAGTTTTAGAGACTGTTGGAGAGTTAAAGGAGTTTTAAGGGACTGTTTAGAGAGTTAAATGAGTTTTAAGAGACTGTTGGAGAGTTAAAGAAGTTTTAAGAGACTGTTGGCGAGTTAAAGAATTGAAATAAATTATTAATTGTAGACTCCTGTTTTATGTGTCCATTTCAAAGGACTAAAACTAAGAAAGAAAACTTGAACTTAACTAACGTGACCTTCTGTTCGATGTTCTATTACCTCGTTCTCTTGTCCATGAGGGAACCAAAAATAATGCCCCGCGTCCTCGGTATGACTAAGGAATGGCAGCCATACCTATTTTAAGCTTCTGATACCTCTCGTTAAAATAATGAGATGAAAAAGCGATTCTAATTGGCATTCGTGTAAGGCGTTTTTCAGATGCGAACAATTGTGGCTCTCTAACTAACTGCAGGCACTTTCCTTCTTCGCTTGTGGCACAGCGCGGTTAATGGGGACAAAGTGATTGACGTTGTACTCTGCTGGAGGTTTGGGGCTCTTTCTTTTACAATAATTAGGGGGGACACATTTTAAAAGAATTTATTTTTCAGTTACTTAATTTTCCTCTGGCAGAATATTAATCGGAGGAGTGCCAAGGAAGTCAATCTCGTGGCACTCTTTCTCAATGCATAAATTAAGAATTCCACTTAACTACGAAATAACGTAAGGAAAGATTTGTGGAATTCGAGGCTTCAAAGAAAAGGAAATTGACTGCCATGTCCGGCCATTACTAAACATAAAATTATTTCATTTGCATAGAGAAAATATATATAAAAAGTTACGCATTTCTTTCCAAGAAATAACGTCATTATGAATCCGTGGATGAGTTTACCGTGAATGATACTGAATCGCTTTCCAGAAAAAAAAAAATTCGAATGAACATTCTTCTTTTAAGAAGAAACAAAATGGAAGGTAAACAAAACGAGTCCATAAATTAGAATGAAATTCAGGCGTTGCACAATTAACACACAAAAAAAGAACTCTTTATTAACACATTTTGAAGCAACGTTAAATAAATGAAATAATTCCACGCTTTGAATTCGAACACGACTACGAAGCCCATAAATTTGAAGGAGGCGTCCCGAAGAGGTTTTTTTTTTTAAGGCGATAAAGAGGCCAAGGCGTCCCTTCGTGACGTCATTGTGGGCAAGAACAAGGCCGTGGATGGAATCCAGTTTTCGCAGGACGAATGCCGCTGTGGCACGCACACGCACGCATTTGGCCCGAGCGTTTGTGGGCATTTCGGATGCCCTCCAGACGGCTACCCAACAGACGATAGCTTTTTACTTTTCCAAACTCGGGATATCAGAATAAAAGAAAATATTTTTTTGTTTTATTTATACAGTATATATATATTATATATATATATATATATATATATATATATTATATATATAATATATATATACCGGTATATCTTTTTTCTCAGTGGAATCGAACGTGTGATTATCTGATGTTAGACCAACAAATTTGCCACTGAACCGCAGACAAAAATTTAAGGTTTGAACTTATTGGTTAAGGAATTTAGTTTAACCAATCCTTATCTATCACTACATCTTTCGTGCTGTTAAAATGCAGTAATTGAACCTCTTCAGTAAGTGTAATAACCAATATTTGCTTTGAAATCCATCAAGAATAAAAGCCTCAGTTTCCAATCTTGCTTTCAGAGACCGAATCTTGAGATGGACACGTTTTAGAGTAGATTTTTGAGTGAAAGGCAAAGAATATTTCTGAATTAGTGGAAGTCATTTTTTGTGTTGTTTTTATTAAATTAATTAATAAACAGATGAATTTGAGGAGGTTGTTTTTTGTTTTTAAGTTACTTTTGCTGTTTTAAAGATAGATTTTTGGTCGTAAGCTTTATTTTAGCAAAACAGCACAACAAGGAATGAGATTATTGTCAGACATCTTTTTTTTTATTTTTTAATGTCTTTAGATTTAAATTCTGGATAAATTTAGACCTTTTAAATAAAAAAATGATAATGATTTATTTATTTTGCGTTGCCACAGCAATTTGTCATCGAGATACACTCAATACATCGGAACTTTTGGTTATCAATTCGATACAAAAAGAATACATGAAAGAACGACATAATTTACAAAAACAAATAAATAGAAAATTAAAATATGAAAATCATTTTCGTTCAAACATGGTGTGACCTCATCGGCTCAAGTACAAAAAAAATAGTAAAGAGTAACCTAAAAGTTAACAATAAAGCTAATGAGGTTGACTCCTTACCTGAAAAATGAGGTTCTTATTTTGATTTCTTTCTCTTTTATTTTTATTTTGTACATTTTATTGAAACTTCAGAATTAGTCATCGCTGAAGTATATAATGAGAGAGAGAGAGAGAGAGAGAGAGAGAGAGAGAGAGAGAGAGAGAGAGAGAGAGAGAGAGATTTTGCCAAAAGAGAAACGAAAACTAAATTCGTGCGTAAAAATACTAAAAATCGATAACGACAACAACTCGCTTCAAAGTTATTTTATTACTTTTTTTACAAGAGTTAAAATGATTTTCATACGATTTTATTCCAATTTTCTACAAATAGACACGCATAAACCAATCATTAATTAAATTAATAATTTAATTAGCGAGATTAATTAATAATAATTAAAGACAATAAAAGAGAGATTCGAGTCGTGATTGGTCAAAAGATTAAAGAAAAAAAAGTTACCCCCTTAATGCCCATTTCCACTTTGAGTCAATTTTTGGGATGAATTTTTGTTCAGAAGATGCGCGTAAACAGAGATTATAAAATTTTTTTTCAATCTAGTCAAGGAGTGTCCCAAGCCACTCTGAAAAATGTTATTTGGCCTGACAGAGTTCTCCTTTGAAAAAGACGGTTTACTTTTCCAGGTTGGTGGCGTTACCATTCGTAGCGTCCTTCTCAGTATTCCATCGCAAGCCTTCCGTTGCAGTTCTTGACTTGGGTCTTTCAGAGAAGGTTTCTCCCCATCCAATGAAGGTTAGGCGAAGCGGAGAGTAAAAGAGGCGTTTCAGTTTATCTAAGAACTTCTTATGCAAATACCCTGACGGAGAAACACCTCATGCCCGATTCTACACGATAAACGGAGATAGATGACATCACACCTTCAATAACTGAATCATAACACACACACACACACACACACACACACACACACACACATATATATATATATATATATATATATATATGTGTGTGTGTGTGTGGTGTTGTGTGTGCATCTCCGCATAAACGAGGTACCGAGAAGGGTGTGTAAACATTTCAGGCACAATTGAAGGCTTGAAGGGTGGTTTCTCTTAAGTCATTAACTAGTGAGGTACTCGCTAATCTAACCCAACTTAACCCAACCAAACCTTAACTAACCTAACCTAGCTTAACCTACCCTAATGAAGACTAACATATCTTTTATCCGACAATAAAAATATTTGTAGATTTTTTCTATAATTTCTTTTTTAATATTTCGAGATACTGAAAGTATTACCTCATAAAAAATTACCCCACTACATCTGTGAACTATCACTCACTCACTCCTCCTCACTTATACCCAGTTACCTGTGTACATTTGGTAGTATTTTGGTTAAAGTTTACCAATAAGTTATCTATTACGAAACCTATTTTTAATTCGGAAGAAAAGTTAAAAAAATATTCCATTAAAAATTGTATTTTTTAAAATTAAAATTTATATACGTGGTAATTTGTCTCGTAAATCTTTAATGGTAATTGAAGTTAAAAAAATAGAAGCCTTTTTAATATAGTTTTAAGAATGTAGTATCTGCCTGTAGAATAGATTGTAGATAAACATCGGGCGGCGTGGAGGTCACCTTATAATATTTATTAACATGTATTTTGCAGTAAGAAAAGCATACAATTAACTGGTAAAATAAATCCCGTATTTTTAATAAGTAATAAAAATAGTTAAAAGTCTAATTTAGAAATAATTTAAAAAAATGTTATTTCAGAAAAAAAAAAAAATGGTTAAATGTTAACAAAAATGTTATTAACAAAAAATGTTATTAACAAAAATGTTAAAAAATATACTTATTTTATTCAATGACTTCGAATTAAATTTGTGTTTAATTTTTTTGCCGGGGGGGGGTTTATAACTTTTTAAATTTATTCGAAAAGAGACGAAAATGTGAAACTGATGTTGTTGCACAACTGTTGTTACGTTTAATCAGAAGGAAGATCATTTCCTTTTTAAAATTTGAGGTTTTTGAGGTTTTGAAAGAAAGACCGAACTCGCTAAACGCTCATTTTTAGCTTTGGATTTGCGAGTGAGGGAAAAATCTCGTTCGGATGATGGTCACATTCCCATTGATAAATCTCTCTCTCTCTCTCTCTCTCTCTCTCTCTCTCTCTCTCTCTATATATATATATATATATATATATATATATATATATATATATATATATAATAAAATAAAATATAAATAAATACATATATACATGTAAATATCAAGTGTATATACACAAAATATATCTGCTTTGAAAACGTAAACCTGTCCACTGGAAGAAGGAAAACTTGTTTTAATGGAGTGAGTCTCTTTGAACAAGTTTTTATTCAGTTGTTATGACAATTTCGTCAGAGAAAAATTAATAACAGCAATCCAGGTAAGAAATGTAAAATATTTCTCTCACATTTGACCAGTGAGCAAGTTTTAGGGATCTTACTTCAGTTATGGACAACTTTTGGGAGTGTCGAAATCGACATGGTACAAAGTTCGTGTTGGCAAGTTACTCTTCGATCAAAAAATCGAAAGTTTAATATTTCTAGGTTAGCTAAAGCTATGTAGAGTTAAATTTATGATGTGTGTATGGCAACGCACGATAGGTTCCATTTATAAATTCATTTAAATAATATTTACTAAGTTATAGAAGGCTTTCGACGTGTTTAAACATGCCAAATATTGACACATTATTTTCATTAATTTGTCAAAGGCTGCATAAATGTGTCCGCCAAAAGTGACAAGTCAAAAATTTATTCATTCGCCAAATTTTAATCAAAAATTTGACAAATTTTAATCAAAATTGGACAAATTTTCGTTTATGGGCTCGGGATAATATTTTGTTTCTAGAAAGATGATTACAAAATGATAAATTTAAACTTTAGTTTAACCTTGACTTTGGGGCTTTCATTCCAGTGAGTTGAGGAAGGGCATAAAGCTGTCCTGCATCAGACTGTAAAATCGCTAAAATTTAAATTTATTATTACTGGCTTTTCTTTCTGAATATGACTTCGAAGGAGAAAATGGTTGATCCGCCCTTCGCAGTTTTAACTTAGCTTAATTTCATTTCTATAAATCTTTCATTTACAGTATATGTATTTCGAAATGTGTGTGTGTATGTGTGATACATGCAGGTGTGAGCGTCCTTCTGAAGAATGACGCCCTGAACTTTGAATGTTTGATAAGTGTATATTTTTAGCTCAAATTATTTATGAGAGTTAAAATATAAACATTAAAAAAGGAGTTAATTTATAAAGAAGCGCAAAATTCTTTGAGACTAAACTTGAATGAGCGACATTCATTTAAAACTTTGTAACAAATTCAAACCAATGAACCAAATTATATAAAACCTATTAACAAAAGCAGCAAAATTAATCGCGCTTTTGAATTTAGTCGAAGAGGGAATATGACGCCATTCAAATAATTTATTAATGAGGGTTACCGACGCATTCGACCTTTCTTAATGCGATCATTACCTTTAATGATTTATAAAAAGCATCCGTTGGGTAACTTTTTTTGCTTCTTTAATCTGTGGAAACCTCGACACAACTGAATTTGTTCGACATTTCGTACACAGCGGGAGGCAAAAGCCGAAGAAATGGATACCTTGTTTGATATTTTAATCGATGATGTATGTTTGCTGCCTCCAAATACCCGTCAATCACTTTGATATTTAGATTGATTAGTCACACTTGAAAATATTGTATTTACATCGCGTTCCAATACTTAAGAGATGGGGTTTGCAAAAAACTTAACTTTTTCTACGTGAAGGTTAAAATATGATAATTAAAACCCACTCTAATAGACAGAGTTTATTTCCACAACAGTTTCGATGCCCACTGGCATCCTCTTCGGGTGGATACAGAAAAACGAAGAGGATGCCAGTGGGCATCGAAACTGTTGTGGAAATAAACTCTGTCTATTAGAGTGGGTTTTAATTATCATAGATGGGGTTTATTCTGGCCTATACGAGTAAAAACCCATCCCTTAAATAAATAATAGAATGATATTAATTAGATTTGAAGGAAAGGAGTCGAGAGGATACAAAGACAAAAATTAACTCACAAAAAATCAGTAATTAATCGTAAGAAAACGTTCGCCATTTTTCAATTATTCGTCTTTTGTTTTTGTTTTTTTACAGAATAAACGTGTGTTTGACTTTTCTGTAATATTTTTTAATCGTTCGTCATGAATGGAGATCGTCAAGACTAAAATTTCTTTAACGAAGATTAATGTCGTCATGGAACAATTATTATTAAAAGGTGCTCAAAATATAATAGATATAAACCAAACCTTCAGAAGGATTTTCACAAATGTTGCAACAACGTCACATCGTAAATGATGCTATCACCATTTTCGTTGTCGGCGTCGTTGATTGATACGTCATTGATACGTCATTGATACGTCATTGATATGGACTGACGTGGAAAGGAGAAACAAACTTTTTGTTTTGTTTCAAGTTTGGAATTGGTGCAATTTTAGTTATTTTCGCTCCTCTCTCATTTTTAGTAATTCTCTTTCGTTGTTACAATTCCTCCTTCGTATTCACTCTCACTTTCGTTCTCCCTCTCCCTTCTCATATAAATTACACACACACACACACACACACACACACACACACACACACATTCATTTCTCTAATAAGGAGGTAACCGCAATATATTTATAAAAAATAATAACAGTAACTTGTCCCGAACCGACCGTACCTAAAAAGTAAAAAACAAAACTCGTTTTTTGAGGCTTGATTCCAACTCATTACATAAACTGACCTAACATACATTCTCTCTCTCTCTCTCTCTCTCTCTCTCTCTCTCTCTCTCTCTCTCTCTTTTTTTAGAACTGTCTGTTGTGTTAAATCACATGAACCAAAAATGTTGCCTCAATCAATTTTCCAAGATTTTTTATCGTTTTAATTTATTATTTCTTTCGTTTCCACTATTTTATTCGCGTTTTCTCTGTTTCTCTTTTACGCTTTCACTCTGCTTTACTCCACTCCTTTACTGTTTGTAAGTCACAAACCGTTCGTCATCAAAACAATTTTAATACTTTTGCTTTTCCAATTGGGATTACGAACCTGTACTTTAAATTAATTCTTACGAGGAAGTTATAAAGTGTGATACGAATTATAAAGTGTGATACGAATTCTAAAGTGTGATAAGAGGACTCAATTTTGGACTAATTTCAAGTCCATTTTTTTTACGACAGATTTGTAAAAAAAAATTGTAAAATATTTCGCTAAAATACGCTGTAAATAAGATTTTCTGCAATCGTATTTTACAGATTTAATGATCTCTTCACTGATTTAATGATCTTTTCACTGATTTAATGATCTTTTTCAGTAATCTCTTGAATATACGAGTTCAGTACATGCGAGAAAGTCAGTCAAAATGTCACTGGATGAAATTTATTTAGTCCATTATTATCTTTTTAATATAATTTTTTTTTAGTCCCAAGACATGACGATTGATCTCAATTTTTTTATAGGATTTGGTTCACAGGACATGAAATTAAAATGCAGATTTCATTCATGTGGTTTGTAGGACATGAAAGAGAACTGGGCATTCAATTCTTGCGGTCACAAGACCTGAAATTAGAGTGGGTATTCGATTCATGTCCAAATGGAAAGGATTAGAACATCGATGTTGTAAAGATATACCAAATCTGCATTCAGGAAATACTGTATAATTTCTCAGTCAAAAACATTGCTGCCTTCAATGACTCTGGAAAGTTGTTTCATTATAAGAAACTTTCTGCCTCCCCTCTCTCTCTCTCTCACACAGACACACACACACACACACACATCACACACACATATATATATATATATATATATATTATATATATATATGTGTGTGTGTTCTGATTCTGTAAGAGCGTTATGATCCGGAGCGTACACACACACACACACACACACACACACACACACACACACACATATGAATGAAAATGAAAATGAAATGAAAATGAAAAGGTTTATTGGCAGACTATAGTCCATATGACAAATATTATTAATGCAATGACAGTTCATGTACTAAGGATAGAAAAATATACAATTGATTAGAAATAATACTGTAATGTCGAAGTTAAATGGAGCTACAGACAGACGTTTTCGTACCAAGAAGTCCATAGCTTAGAGGATAAATGGCAGGACTCATGGATAGCTTGGATGATCGGGTTGGTTGATTTTTTAATTCTCTGCATTAGACTG
>JAJOZX010008483.1:47500-75000 GCA_023014485.1 Bathynomus jamesi
GAGGAGGAGGAAGAAGAAGAAAAAGAAGAAGAAGAAGAAAAAGAAGAAGAAGAAGAAGAAGAATATATATTATGACGAAACATCAGTTTTAGTTTCGTTCATGAACGTAAACTATAATTAAAAGAAAAATGGAAGAGAAGTAAATTATCTTCCACAACATACAATTTATTATTAAATAATGTGCACGTTCTTATACCAAATGTTTCATGATTATGAAATGACGTCTTTTCCTTAATTCATTTTATAATTAAATATTTTTTCAATTACATTTACACGAATTGTAAATTTTTTTTCTTCTTCTTTTTCAAAAGATGGAACACGAAACGAATCATAGTCGATGCTGTTGCCTAATCTTTGTAACGAATTTTGGCAAATGATTTAGTGAGGCATAACCAACGTGATTTCTTTGCAATCAGTCAATTAGTTGGTCAGTTGATCAATCAATCAATCAATCCATCAACCAATTACGAATGTAAAACAGCGACACACTAACTTGGGTTTTAAGCAAAAGTTATTTATGGTGACTTAAAAAGTTTGGTGCTAAAAAGATTGGCAAAATACTTGATAAAATGTATCTTTGATACGAGATACAGAATATAAGATACTTCTGATAAATGTATTTTTAATACTGGATGCAGTTACGTATCTTGAGATACGATGAAAAGTTCGAGATAAACACGTATTAAGAACTATATTTACAGAATTGGAGAAACGGTTTTTAGAAACGTTGTTTACCTTGTTTTAGAAACTTTGTTTGGAGAAACGTTGTTTTCGTTGATTTAGAAACGTTGTTTGGAGAAACGTTGTTTGCGTTGTTTTAGAAACGTTGTTTGGAGAAACGTTGTTTGGAAAAACGTTGTTTTCGTTGATTTAGAAACGTCGTTTGGAGAAACGTTGTTCTCTTTGTTTTAGAAACGTTGTTTGGAGAAACGTTGTTTTCGTTGATTTAGAAACGTTGTTTGGAGAAACGTTGTTTTCTTTGTTTTAGAAACGTTGTTTGGAAAAGCGTTGTTTTCTTTGTTTTAGAAACGTTGTTTGGAGAAACGTTGTTTTCGTTGTTTTAGAAACGTTGTTTGGAGAAACGTTGTTTTCTTTGTTTTAGGAACGTTGTTTGGAGAAACGTTGTTTTCGTTGTTTTAGAAACGTTGTTTGGAGAAACGTTGTTTTCTTTGTTTTAGAAACGTTGTTTGGAGAAACGTTGTTTTCGTTGATTTAGAAACGTTGTTTTCTTTGTTTTAGAAACGTTGTTTGGAGAAACGTTCTTTTCGTTGTTTTAGAAACGTCGTTTTCGTTGATTTAGAAACGTTGTTTGGAGAAACGTTGTTTTCTTTGTTTTAGAAACGTTGTTTGGAGAAACGTTCTTTTCGTTGTTTTAGAAACGTTGTTTTCGTTGATTTAGAAACGTTGTTTGGAGAAACGTTGTTTTCTTTGTTTTAGAAACGTTGTTTGGAGAAACGTTGTTTGCGTTGTTTTAGAAACGTTGTTTGGAGAAACGTTGTTTTCTTTGTTTTAGAAACGTTGTTTTCGTTGATTTAGAAACGTTGTTTGGAGAAACATTGTTTTCTTTGTTTTAGAAACGTTGTTTGGAGAAACGTTGTTTTCGTTGTTTTAGAAACGTTGTTTGGAGAAACGTTGTTTGGAGAAACGTTGTTTTCTTTGTTTTAGAAACGTTGTTTTGAGAAACGTTGTTTGCGTTGTTTTAGAAACGTTGTTTGGAGAAACGTTGTTTTCTTTGTTTTAGAAACGTTGTTTTCGTTGATTTAGAAACGTTGTTTGGAGAAACGTTGTTTTCTTTGTTTTAGAAACGTTGTTTGGAGAAACGTTGTTTTCGTTGTTTTAGAAACGTTGTTTGGAGAAACGTTGTTTTCGTTGTTTTACAAACGTGATTAGATTTAGACCCAATTAAATTGTGTTCAGGGTTTGGGACTATGAAGTTTAGTAAGATGAGAATGAAGGGTTACCTTAATACTTTCCTGGTCTGGGTTAACATTATTATTACAACATTTTAACCACGGAAAACCAGCGTGGCCTATTACAGTAAAAATACCTTTGCTTTTCTCTTGAAATGATGCCTTTTATCGTACGTAAGTCAATTATTGTTCAGTAATGATAAATTGTTTAATTCAATCTATAAATGTCATTTTCATTATGGAGTTACGTTGACCCAACATTAGTCTCTATGTGTGCGGTCCCACACTGGTCCTTCTAAGGTTAAACAGAGGCTCCATTAAGTCTTTGATGATTAAAAAGTAAAGTTACCTTTTACGTAAACATTCTTTGTGAGTTGGACGCGAGCTTTAACTGAAATCACGCGTTCGTGCTGCAAACAAACATATCCACGCAGCGAACCACCATGGGGGGGGATTGCGGGTCATCTGTGTAAGGAATTCATTGATGTTTTTCATGAAAAGCGAGATAAAAGAAGACATTTTGAGTTATCGCGTCAGGTGATACCACGCACGTCTCACTAAAGGACTGATACCCATATAATATCAACAACAACTCTGCATATTTAAATTCATTCAACTTAATCTAACCCAAAACCGCCTTTAATATGACTTAACATAACCTAACTTTCAACTTAATCGAACCCATGAACAGGGTGTCTGTCAATAGAAAGTTTTGTTGAGGGCTTTTGAAGAAGACTCCCGTAATTAACTCGCCTGTAAACGGTTCATTTTCACTTTCGATAAAGTATTTTGCCAAAATGGCCGTGCAAGTAACTTACTTTCATCTTTTTTTCACGTTTAAAGAAACTTTCATTTTTTTTTGGACAGTCATCAGAAGCGAAAAAAGTGTCTGTCTTTTTTTTTTTTCTAAATAGTACCGTCTATTTTGTGTCTGTCTGTTCAGTGTTATCATCTGTCACTCTGAAGTCACAAATGTGGTGATTGAAGAAGTTATTTCTTTATTGATAATTCCTCTTTTTGTATAATTCTTAAATGAATTATGTTTTGTATCTCAGTAATACTTTAAGATACTTTAGATACACCAAGAAGGGCATTTTCGATACAAGATACAAAATACAAGGTCGTATATTACCGAAAGGTACATTTGATACAGATCCAAGCACTATACTAAACGGTGAAGCTACAAAAATGTTCGTCAGAGTTCATTTAAGAACACGCGTATAACTGTATACGAAACCCATTATTAGAACAGTCATTTGAGGAATGGAAATTCGCGCTTGAACCTCAACTATGGTTCGAAACTCATATTTTCCTCGAGTCTGTATATTTTTATGAATTTGCATAAATATGCAAATGAGATACAAACTCTTCGCCAAGTTTCGATATTTCACAGTGGAAAAAACATTTTTCAGAAATAATAATAATAATAATAATAATAATAATTATAATACAGAAGTATTATTAAATGCATTCCAAAAAATTAATATCTTCAACAAAAATGATATAAAATATTTTAAATATTTCCTTGAAAGGTTATCGGAGTGTTTCCCCCAAAAATGGGTTTATTTTATTCAAATTTTATCTTGGAAACATCCTCCAGAATCCATTAATAATTTCTTCTTAAGGAAATATTGACTCAAAACTTGTTTCTAAATTTTAATCACACACACACACACACACACACATACACAGAGTATTAGAGGTAGAGCCACGAGCTTGACCTCACTGCGATAAGGGATCGACTCGTGAAACTCCTACCTAGTTACTATATATATATATATATACTGTATATATATATAAAAGAGAGAGAGAGAGAGAGAGAGAGAGAGAAGAGAGAGAGAGAGAGAGAGAGAACTATATACGCATCTTCTTTGAAAAGAATGTCAAAAATGCGAAGAAGTATTTAACGTTTGATTTCTGCGTAAAAATCGCGTGTGAAGAACTGTGAACAGTTCGAATTTGGGCATCGGGCACCGACGGAGTAGTTTTTCTTTCATTCGATCCAGAATGATCCCATTGTGGGTATTCACACACACAAACACACACTACACTAAAAATTAAAGTAAAATTTTCTGCCGACAAATTTGGGGGGCGTTTTTGAGGGTATTCGCCCTTGGCTTCCTTCCTGCATAAAAAAAAGTTATTTCTTCGATTTCATCTGAAAATATTATTCTTTTGATGGAGAAAATTCAATTTCATCTTTCAGAAAAATGGAAACAGACTGATATGTCTCAGATTGAAATACAAGAATATGTCTTATAAATATGTCTTTGAAACTCATACTTAGGTTTAACCTGATATATATATATATATATATATATATATATATATATATATATACATACACACAAGGTGTTCCATAAGTCTTGTCTCATACGAAAATTGATGTCTTGTTTTGGGACCTTTTTTTTGTTGCAGGTAGAATAAAACGCAATGGTTAATGTGAAAGTGAGTTACACTCATGAGGAAAAAGCCTCCGCCTTATTTCTTTTCTGTCTAAAACCGAATGGAAACAATCCGAATCTCGTCTGTTAATTTATGTTACTATAAAATGTGAATGCGCGTGACTGGTATAATGTTTAATTCCAAAGTAAACAAATGAATATGAATTAACCCTTTAGGATGACTGGTACAAATTGGTAACGTTTCAAATACACGCATTCATAACTTAAACCTACAAAAACGTCCGGCTTTAAAGGGTTAACATGAGATATGCGTTTGTTTTCAGTCATAGGACATCGTGTACACATTTAAACACCTTCTCTTGAACTCAAAAACTCTTTCGTCATCTTCCAGTTACTGGTTTTTATGAAAAATTAAGAATTATAAGAATGATTAATGTATCCAGTCTACTGTACACAGAGTGAATGAAATAGAATGAAGAGAATGAATAAAATAAATCATTGTTTACGGAGTTAAGCGGTAAGTTGGACGAGAGAGGGCGCTGTCGGCAATTGTTTCAAGAGTTGCGAAATGGTTTAGAAATCTATGAGGAGAGCAGTTATGGTGATTAAGTCTAATTATGGGTCCTGCGTTCATGCATTTTAATGACAGAGTTTATGTCGAGATGAGTTATTAGGGGTATTTATTGGGCTTTTAGGTATGTCACAATTTATGGCGTTGATTTTAGCGTAAAATACGACAAAGACTAGGTTTTATGAAGACTTTCGTGTTTATTTCTGCCATACATAAAAGTGTATCAGTTATTTTTAATATTTATAACATACACGTGCCTATATATATATATACACACACACACACAGATGTATCATACTAGCACGAAATGTAAATAAAGTAATTGACACGGTCACCTTTTCAGTTCCTGTAAATTTTCTGTTCTGAACGAGTTAGTCTCCTTTCGAAGAGAGAAATTGTTCCAATACTTATTCCTTCGAGAAGCGATATTCTTGTGCGAGAATATACAACAAGGTTTATTTCAGTGCATTTGATCACATTTTCAAGACTGAGAACCATTTGGTGACGTGTTGTTAGAATGTCAGTGTTCTTACAATGCTGTCAGTGTAATTAAATTGTGGGCCGATATGCTGACAAATGGGGTAGCAGTTCGAGAAGGAGTCATTAAGTTACTGCCACATACCTCTATTCCATACAATTAATGACCACATAAGGCCAAACTCCATACATTTAAGAGCATGCGAGTAGATTGTCAACACATACACACACTGTCCTTCGAATAACGTTTTATAACGTTACGATCCCAAGTTAATCTTTAATGTCAGCACAATTATACCGATATTTGTTCATTGTTCCTACAATAATTACTGTAGAAGGTTTTACCAACATCATTTACAACGAACCCATTTACTCAGTGGTTTTTTTCATATTTTAGAACTGTTTGTACCGCTAATTGCTTGTCGAGGTATAATGTTCAACGAAATTTAAAATGATTCGAACATATTTCCGTAATAATTTCCCAAAAGATTATAGTAATTCAGAGTCTCATTCGTTTGGGTCAGGAGGTTAACGCCCAAATATTATATCATTTGCCCTGAGAAACCTCATGACAGGTGATTATATACCCATTAGTGATAACTGAAGTGGAGCGGTTTCTCGTTGTAGAATCGATGAACGATAATTTAAGGTTAAGAACAGTTTTGGTTGAATCAGTGTTTTCATTCCACCATTATTATAAGATATATACAGTGCGTTCGAAAAGTCCCTTCGCAGTAAAATCAAAAGGTTATGTAATAAAATCACTAAATCATGGTTGAATGAAAACATTGTAGTTTTTCAATTTCCTATGCGTTTAACATAGCGCTGCGGAGAGACTTTTCGAACGCAGTATATATATATATATATATATTCCCGACAGCTACTGTTAACAGAAGAAGTATTGAAGGAAGAGGTAGAGGAAAAAAAATTATACTGTAAAGAACAGCTCTAGAGCACATTTACACTTTGCGTACACTTATCTCGTGCATATCATAGTTACTCACTTGAAGAAAGTTTGAGATTGAGGATAGCATGAAACGCTACACTACGTAAAACTATTGGATTATCGGTCACTAAATTTGGGGTATACTGAATCACACCAAGTGTATTTCTACTCAGGTTACCAATCATGCAGATTTTTAAGGGTATCATTTCATCACTGTATCATTATATCGTTTTTAGGTCACGGACCACTCGTGTTCTTAAGGTAGATATTTTGATGCTTATATAGTAATCTATTTACTAGTAGTAATTCAAGGTGAGGGGAATTGGTCCAGATGTTCCAGATGTTCAGGATTCCTTTATTGATGTCATCAACGCCTACTGCCAGTGCAAAACATCATTTACCTGTGTGTGTGTGTGTGTGTGTGTGTGTGTGTGTGTTTTACGATAGAATCAAAATGACTAATGCACAAACTATATGAGCTTCCTGTAGATAGCACAAAAAGAATTAAACCAAACAGTACAGCTGTAATTTATCATTATTATTCTTATTATCATTAGCTTATCATTATCATTATCATCATTATCATTATCATAATGAATCTTTCTCATTTTATGAAATTACTTTTAACTGAATTAAAGGTTTTATGATCTTTCCTAAAATTTTACTGATATTCATATACTATCACTACAAGTAGCTTCCTTTGAATTGATCAGGGGCCATTATGAGAGTTTGATTTCCGAGTTTTTAGAACGTTCAGTCCTCTGAAACCAGACCTGGCCAACGCCTCATACTATATTTATTGGCAAAGTACCTCGAACCTACTTGTTAAAAAAGTAACTACCTAAACGGTCAGTGAAATTGGAAGTTATTTTCGAATTATTTTTGACATTTAGGTGGGAAAATACGAAGTTGAGAAAAACAGGTGATTTCGAGGAAGAAAATTTAAAATTAAAGTTAATCTTAAGAGAGAAGGAGGAGCTTCCCTTTATAGGAACCCTTAAGAACCAATCAAATGGCAGAGTCTTTTACAATATCTGCAAAGAAAAAGACTTTTTTTTTTAAATTTTGTATGGACAAACCTCGGTGAACAAATGATGTCATGATCTTCCTTGGCCAGTCACTAAATTTGTGGGGTTCCGACAAAGTTGGTCATAGGTCGATGATTCAACTAAAGGCAGGATTTTTAGCAGTTTGGATTCTAGCGTAGCCTAAAATAACTTGATTTTGTAAGTCAGTTCATGACATCAGTTGTAGATTTTGTTCTCTAAATATTAAATGACTTTGTTTCGGTACTGTAATTAGCGGCACCATTTGATTCCACAAACTTACCTTAACGTGTCTCTGCTGTTCAAATATTTCGACTCTCATTGTTTCATACTATAAGTTTCAAAACTTTAAATTGTAAAGTCTTGGTGTTTGCGGCTCTGTGAAGAACTTTGAAAAATTTGTGTTAGAAATAATTTTTTTTGGGGGGCTCCCGAAAGTTCTGTGTAGCTCGTGCAGATCTTTGGGAAAGTCAACTTCTGTGGCACATTCATATTTGTCTCTTGAACGTCTACGGTACTCGCGCGGAACTTTTGGAACCAAATTTTTGTATTTTTCTCTAAGTAAATTGTTATGTTTAAGAAGTTTGAATTAAGTACTGTCTTATCATATATTGTGAGTCACCTATAAAAAAAATCCCTTGGTATAACTCATTTGAAACTTAATCCAAACAATTTGGAAACATTGACCGTGATTTAAATTTATTGTTTTGACCCCAAATTTATACGTGTACATCAGTAAATTAATTAACCTACAGACAACTGTGTGTGAAATTTTAATCTTGTGAAACAAAAACTTATATGAGGGATTACGCTATTTCTATACTACCTTGCAATACGCCTCTCTCGTTAGCTGAGGGTAATAGAACATTAAAAATAAGAAAATTGAAACAAAGGGCTGTAAGCAATCTGTATAATATTATGCATATAAATTAAGAGGTTCTGCCTCGTGTTTCCGGGCCATCCTGCATAATTGAACCAACGCGCAATAGACGCAACCAAACAATGGCTGCACGACAATATATAAATATATATTCACGAGTTTGACTCCAGGTAATTTTCATCAATTAACCTAAAGCAATAAAAGAAAATTAAATAATTAATTAATAATAAGAAGCTTTTTTTATATATATAAATTAAAATATTTTTCTCATCTTAGAACGAATGAAACTATTTAACTATCTGATCGATGATCTCCGTAACTGAAAAATTCTCATCCTTCTCGACGGACGGATCATTAATTAAAATCTTAATTTATTTTTAAGTAGCAATAAATTTGCTAAAATTTATTTTTGAATTAGTACTCCTTTAATTTTTATACACTTTACCAAAAGTGTTTTTACACTTAGTTTAGTTATTATTTAAGTGTTAATGAGTTTCTCGAGAGAGAATCAAATAGTCGTAAACAAGACGCCATATATGCTGTCGTTTATACATATATTAAATCGATTCTCTCTATCTCTCTCTCTCTCTCTATATATATATATATATATATGCGTGGAAACCTGTTATTTAAATAATAAAGATAAGATTCAAGATTCAAGAACGTGTGAATGAATATTTCCCTTAATTAATTTTTTGAGTGAAAGGAAAAATGGTTTAAAATAAAAAATAAAAATTTGGGTAAACTAATTTATAATTATTATATAATAATAAACATATAATTTAGAGGAAATTAACAATGTAAATCTTTATTAAAAAAGATTTAATTTAGATTACAAACATTCTTTATGTCAAATAATTTTCTGTTGCAGATGTTTTGCCCTGAAGGGGATTCAGTGTATGTATTAGCGTTGGGGAATATGAGCTTTACTTTCTATGTATTTTTTAGGCGATTTATAAAAAAACGTTTCTAATTTAGGAAAAATGTTTCGCTAATGGAGGATGAAATATGGTCTTATGATTGAATTATAGTAATTGAAGATTTTTGCTTTATTCTATCAACGAATGGATCTGAAATGGTTTTTTTTATCTGTTTTAAAGCGGTACAGAATTCTTGTGAAAGTTCTGTACGATTGCCACAGTAATTAATGCATATATATAAGAGAGGAGGAGGAGAGAGAGAGAGAGAGAGAGAGAGAGAGAGAGAGAGAGAGGTAAAAAAAACCCTGCAATTTCCATCCTTAGAAACAAATCATGTTACGGAGATACTGTTCCTATAATACAGTATCTAAGTACTGTTCTGTTCGGATTCTTTATATCTCTCTCCTTTCGCACTATCGGTTAATTCTTCTATCAATCAAGGTATTTACCCCTGAAGAGTTTGTTCAAGATCCAAATCAGGAAACAAGTTACTATCCCCTAATTACCAACCCATATCTATTTAATTACATTAGGAAAGATATCTGAAAACCTTGTTCATACTTAACTCCCAAGAAACTTGAAGAAAATAATTTTGATTCGGTATCAATTTGGGTTCAGGGATGGCGATAAAACAATGAAAATATATCAGTCGTTTTTGATGCACTATTTAAAAACTTAATTTAAAAACTTAATCAGGAAAAATCTTATATTCTTTTGTTTATGGACCTATTGTAAAGAATGGTGCATTAAATTGGGTTAAATTATTTTCACGCTGCGCAGAAGTTAATACATGAACCATTATAACTTCTGAAATAAAAATTACGCGTGGAGTTCTACAAGGGAGCATTTTGGTTCCTCTATTATTTTCATCGCTATAAATGACTTTCATAACTCGCGTAATGGGAAAGGCTTTCAGTATGCGGAGGATACTTCCTAATGTACTCAAACAGCAATCTTGCATCCCTTAATGAAGTAGTAAATAGACATTGCAGTAGTATGTGGTCTATGACTGGTTGAAAGCCGACAAATTATCCTTAAATGAAAATAAAGCAAACTGTCTGCTAATTAACAAAAAGAATCTAACACGAATTTTAAAATGATTAGTGACTTGCAGACAATATCACGCGTTACTTAAGTAATGATATTTGGACTTGTGCTTGAGAACAAACTATCTTTACGGCAACAAACCGTAAATGTAGATTACAAACGCTCCAAATTCTCGTTCATCTTAACGAAATTAAATTTTTTTTGTATACAAACCAATACACTTTGAACGTTATATATTCTTTATAGATAGATAGATAAAGATAGATAGATAGATAAAGAAAGTATCCATACCTTATAAATATAATATAATCACGTGTGTGAATGCATATGGCGACATCATTAACCCTTTAATCATAAATCAATAAAGAATTATCAGAAAAATAACAAAACAAGTGATTAATATGATCATACTTCAGAAATCTTTAAGCAGCTGCGTGTATTGAAATTTAAGGACATACTCGAGGTACAGATGTGTTCTTTAAAATGTTCAGAGGTTACAAAACAATTTGCCTCTAATATATATATATATATATATATATACACACACACACGAGGTCAATTCTTTTATAGAGTTAATGTTTACATTTGTCTCCTTGCTGCAGTACTATTTATCAGCATGTGTTAAAAAAAGAATTACAGAACCATCATAAAGGTCTATAAAATAATTTAATAATCGCCAAGATGTGATCGAATGCCATTTTTATTCATACAAAATGTTGAAGTTTGTTTATTCAAATTAATGTGTAAAATTAATACGTTCCAATCTGGAAATTCTCTTTCGTTCTTAAGTGTTTAAAAAGTAGCGCGTCCAATTGCCAAAGGCAGTTTATAATATTACAGTAAACAGTTCATGTGTCGCAATAATAAAAAATATATACCCATCTGTGTAAAGTCTGTATATTTTTCTAAATAGAGAACTGAATTCGAGAGAGAGAGAGAGAGAGAGAGAGAGAGAGGAGAGAGAGAGAGAGAGAGAGAGAGTTACAAGGAGTTACAAGGACAAGAGGAAGCCTCAAAGACCTTTTGGTCCACTCTGGGAGGTTCCTGTTATTAAAAGTTTATTTTTCTTTCAACTATCCTAGCAGTAGTAGAAAACTGGATAGAAAAGTAGAAGGCTCTCTCCCCACCCTCCGCTCCTCCCTGCCAGAGGCAGGTACGGAAAAAGGTTGAGAGAGAGAGAGTAAAAATACTTCAGAATGTGCATTATTTATTTAAGAATTAACGAAAACAAGATTAACTTTTGCTCAGAATTTTAATTCTAATTAAAATATTTTTACGAATTATTTACTTTTTCAATAAATTTAAAAAGCGAGTGAAATTTTGTATTCACCGTCTTCGTGTGAAGAAGAATCTTGTAAGTATCTCACACTAATTAAAATTAGAGACAAACGAACGTCTAAATACATGCCACGCTTGGTTTTTATCACGTTTTGATAATTAGCTCAAAACGTGTCGAGTTATAGAGGTTTTAGAATGTTAAAAAAGCTCCCAGGAATGAAAACGAGACTGGAAAAGTGTGAATAGAGTTTTCTTTCTACTTCAGAAGCGCAGTGAGGTTTCCTTCAAATTAATAGTTTGGACATGCGCAAAGACGACTGCGCAGAAACGCATTAAGGGATGCTGTTACTCGCGAAGAAGTATTAATTAATTTTTTAAAGGTGATAAATAAATTTAATTTTTTAAGATGTGGAATTTGCTTCAAATTTTAAAGAAAATTAAGCCAAATTAAGCCAAAATTAAGCCAAATTAAACCAAAATTAAGCCAAATTAAACCAAATTAAGCCAAATTCAACCAAAATCAAATTATACCAAATTATTTACGGATATTTAATGTTGAGAATAATTAAAAATATCTTTACCATTAAATTAAGGTACTAAATGGCCTCATATATTCTTTATAATTAATAAACAAGCAGCAGAAACGCGCTCTTAGCACCAAAATTGAGCCCTTCTTTTGGCACAGAATTCATGCAGAGACACGACCCGTAATCAATCCAGTGTTTGGACAGATCATAAGGCATTGATATACCTCCAGATGAGTGAAATTAAAACACTCGATGCTTCCAACAAGGCTGAAGCATGAAGGAATAAGTGTGCATTGAAAAGTAAGGTCGAATTCAATAATGTAAATAGATTGATTTACTTTGGTTTGAAAAAAAAATGTCTCTTTTAATTGTAAAAATTCAATTAAAGCAGAAATGGTTTGAAGAACCTTCGGTTTTATTAAAGAAAAGAATTTAACGATAAGAATTAATGATAATAACTTATACAAAAATTTAGCTTTATAAAGGAAACACAGAGTTTATAGAAACGAATCTTTGCTTATTGAAGACAGCTGTTTGTTGATGGTGGCAATAATTTAAAATTTAATATTTGCAATTATTAAGAACAACATTGCAACGGAGCTTTGTAAGCAACACCTTTTTTGGATCACCTGAAGATCAGGGCCCCTAGCCTTCGTTAGTTAGCCTTATAAGGCTAACTAACGAAAATATTACGACTTAACCTAACCAGTCGTCAAGGGCGTACAGTTGACCTAACGATTGGTTAGGTTAAGTCGAGATATTTTCGTTAGTTAGTCTTATAAAGCTAACTAAAGAAGGTTGGGGGCCCTGATCTTCAGGTGATCCCCTTTTTTTGCAAAGATATTAAAAAGGAGGTTTAATTTTTAAAAGGGATAATTATGAGGTTAAATAATTCTTTAAAACCTATTAACAAGTTGGTAATTTTAAATTTGTATTTTATTTCATTGTTGACCTTAAAATTTACAGTTTACAATTTTTACAATTTGCAATTTCTTGTTCTGTTTATATACGTATAAGACATATATTACGTGTAGATAGACATAATATATATATGGGACAGTTAATGTCTTCCTATGCATAAACAGTATATTAGACTCTTACATAAATTACCCCGAGATGCTCAGCTTCGCAAATGTTTGCTACCCGCAATGTCCCGAACTTCCCGGAGGTAATAAGACGTGCTCAATACAGTCTAATGCAACGAATTAAAAAATCAACCAACCCGATTATCCAAGCTATCCATGAGTCCTGCCATTTATCCTCTAAGCTATGGAATTCTTGGTACAAAAACGTCTGTCTGCAGCTCCACTTAACTTCGACATTACTTTATTATTTCTAATCAATCGTATATATTTCTATCCTTAGTATGTGAACTGTCATTGTATTAATAATATTTGTCATATGGACTATAGTTTGCCAATAAACCTTTTCATTTTCATTTTCATTTTCATAACTGTCATTTATAAGCAATTTTATGCTTTATTGACGTAATGAGGACCATTTGACAAAGTTTTTTAGATAATGAAGAGAATTGCAGTGAATTGATGTTATTTACATTAAATCCTTAAAGACAAAGAGAGAGATAAAGACATAGAGATTGTCTGGGTAAGTTTAAGACATATATTTATATATATATATAAATATATATATATAATATAATATATATATATAATATATATATATATATATATTATATATATATATATATAGATATAGATATTTATATAAGTTAAACATTCTTATTTGTGGGATATATATATAAGAAACTACGAGTAAATATTAAATACCTTGCTTATTTAATCTTGATAACCTTAGATAGCTTGACCTTAAGCACATTTTAATTTTATCTTTTTATTTTTTATTAATATTATTATTATTATTACTATTATTATTATTATTATTATTATTAATATTATTTTTCAGTTCCCTCTGGAAAGTTTTTTAGCGTTCGAGATTCTTTTACCTCGTGATCGAAGGTGTTCCGGAGGTCTGGTTCTGTGGAGCATAAGGGTCTTGTTGCACAATCTAGAGCAATGGTTCTCAACCTAGGGGTAATTACAACTTTTTTGTGGGTTATAACACCCGATCCAGAAGTTATAAAAAATAATATTGTAATAATAATTACCCCAATAATTACCCCCTCAACTGGGGTAATGGAGGTGAATTAGAATTGGGTTTTGGGTAACCAAACAAAAAAGGTTGGGAACCACTGTAGTAGAGTGTAATTTGGTTTTCTGATGTACGCGTTTGATTAATTATATTATGTATCGTCTTGTTTGATGTTGTGTTTGGGAAGCTAATATTTTGTTTTGGATGATTTCTGGTGTAGTATTTTGGATGATTTGATACGTATATAAGACAATGTTTAGTTTGTAGATGTCCACTACTCTGAGAATTTGTACCTCTTGGAACATTTTTTACGTTTATTTTATGTCTGTATGACGTTTATTTGTCTGTATTACGTTTATTCGAGTTATAAAATTTACTAATTATTCTTTTTTGCATTACCAACAGTGGTTGCATAAAATACTGTCGTTCACTTCCTCAAGCACTAATGCAGTACTGTAGTAATGCAGTACTGTAGGTGTGGGTATACTATAGTGAAGTGTATCGATCTAAGGACTTGTTTTGGGGTGTTACACCTACTTTTGTAATTATGAATGAGACTTAGGCTAATTTTACAGTATGTATTTATACTATATGGTTTACATCGAGGGTAATCCCCAAGAGTTTGGCCGATTGCATTCTTTTAACAGGGATTGAATTTATGTTTAAGTTACAGGGGCGGATCCACAGGGGGGGGAGGGGTTCTGCGTGTTTGAACTCCCCATTTTGGGTGCGTCTAAAAATTTGTTTTATCCTTTTAAGTGATCGAATAAGTTGCCACGAAAACTTATGTTAAGTTTATAAAAATGTATTTCGCATTTATTTTTAATTAATGTCGAAATGTGTCGAAAACTATTTCGATAAATCTTAGCAAATTTCTTTTAAATTTTTGTTTTTCTTTTTTGTGATGACTATATAAACTGTTTTTTTATATTTAAGGATTTTGTTGGCGTTAAGCCATACATATATTCTTTGGGGTTCATTGGTGGAAGTTGTTTGAAATGTCAATAAGTCTTTGTTTGAAGTTATGATTGTCGTGTCAGCTGCATACTAGTAACAGGACGAATTATTTAATAATCGGTAGAAGTCATTTACGTAAAGAAGGAACAGGGTAGGTGTTAGAATGCTCCCTTGAGGCACTCCGTGGAATATGGATCTTTTCTTGTGAAAGTAAGAAAGTCCCATGCTGTTAGTCAAGTATGGATGGAACAATCTTGAGGGTAGCTCCCTGAAGCCGTAATGTTCGAGTTTTTTTAAAAGTATGTCATGAGGTACTGTGTCAAAAGCTTTAGCTAGATCAAGTACGATGATTGTTGATATATTTTGTCCTTCAGATTACTACAAGGTTCTTCTGATATAGCAGTTATTGCATATGTTTTCGTAAAAAGCGAAATTGTTTTTGTGTTTTAATATAAATTCTATTATTTGATTATATATATTGCTCTCTCGTATACTTTAATGATGGTTCGCAAGTTAGTGGGGGGGGGGGTAGGGAAGTTTTATTTCCTGATTTAAAAATAGGACATACTCTAGCCCAGGGGTCGGCAACGTTTTTCTGTTGGGTGCAATTTATCAATATTCAAACTTTAAGACCCTCCGCGCGTGCCACCATTGTTTTTATCAAATGTAGGTTACAATATTATAATTGTATAATGTGTGTAGTATGATTAATTTATAGTTTATCTTTATAATAATACGTAAATACGATATATTAACACTGTAATAAAGTACAGTAGTTGTCGTGAATTGTACACTGATACAGTGTTTTAGTTTTAATCATTATCAAAAGCATCTTAAACATCACTAGTTATAAAAATTACATCAAACATCGTGAGAAAATGTCTTTACAAAGGCCATGGATACAGTGTGAGCAGAAAGTTGTTAAATTCATTTCATCCTTTGCGTTTAGGTAAAGTGATTTTTATATCAAAGTCAGCCTGAATGTGATGCAAGATAAATACAATGGACATAATTTGTTTTTCTTTCTTTTTTTGTAATAAATATACTTTCTGTACTATTCTTTTCTGTGAATTAGGATGCCACACAAGATCTCTTCGCGTGTCACCCCGTGGCACGCGTGCCTTTGATTGCCGACCCCTGCTCTAGCCTGTTTAAGCGGTCTGGGAATATACCATCTGGAATGCATAGGTTGATGAGCTTTGCGAACTTGGGCACCGTTAAGTGCGCATTCGTTGTATATTCTGTTTATGCTTGTGTCCAGTGTACAGTTTATGACTGTCATTAAATCGCATGTCGTAGTAAGAGACAGGAAGAAATAGTGTAGAAGGGGGTAGGTGGAAAGGTCTTAGGTATAGTAAAATCTCTATAATTCGGCATAATAGGGGCTCTAGTCTTGCCGAATTATGACAAATTGCGAATTATGAGCAATACATTTTAAAAACACCTATAAACAGAACACAAGTACAAAAATGTGTACTCACCATTAAAGGGCATCATCCAGGGGAAGTTTTACAGTACTGTATACAGTACATATGTGAACACTACACATACTATGCTTCGGAATTGTTATAATTCGGCATCGATGCCGGATTAAAAACTATTTTCGGCGTCTCTCAAAGTAATCGCAGAAAGGCAAATCCCAAATTATACGGTAGAGTGCCGAATTCTAGAAGTTTCATTACACGTAGTGAAAGGCCGTGCCGTGAGTGGGATATTAGGGGCGAATATGGCTCCCACTTCGGTGAAAAATTCATTGAAAGTATTTTAAATAAATGTTGTGTTTGTAATGGGTTCATTATTAAATTAATACCCCTTCGGGACTAGAGGGGGGGTTATTAATAGCTTTGTTAATAAGGTTCCAATATTGTTTGGAATCGTTCTTGTATTCTTCGAATTTGCCTATTAATAGGAAAAATTAGATAAGAACTAAAATTTCGTAATTAATTAACCTCATTTTCAATGTTTTTTTTTGGCCTTTCAAACTTTGGACTTCATTTCTACGTCTTTAGTCATTTTTGCTTTTCAGCGTCCGATAATTGCCTAAACAATTCTTCATTATTCTTCACTAATTTTCAGATGGATGATAAGGCAAAAGATTCTCTCTCTCTCTCTCTCTCTCTCTCCTCTCTTCTCTCTCTCTCTCTCTCTCTTGTCAGAAGAAGGGTCGGGACGGCAAAGGTTTATTTTCGGGTAAGCAGCTAAAAACAAAATTATTAATGTCATAGTGTCATGTTACGGATACTTGAGTGTTTTCATCTTTTTACTAGACTGATTCATATCCTTACTTTAAAGATGAAAGATACTCATTAAATTTTTAAAAATGAATCTTTCTAATAATAAAGAGTATTATCAACTTCAAATCTCAATAACAAACCTTTTTTTCCCCAACTTTTCCAACATTTTTGACAGTTACTCATTCCATTCATTAAAAACTAGAATTTTCATCACTTGTTACGACTTGGGAACCTTTGGTGTTGGGGGGTGGGGGGCAACTCTAATAAATAAAAAGGATATTTCTCGTGGACTTGTTTATGTGTTATGGGAAGAGCAAGGCCTTTTCTAATTTGGGTCAATGTTGTATGACGCAACCCCCCCCCCCCCCCCCCCCGCTCCCCTTCAAAAAGGGTTGGTAACGTGATGAAGGAAGCAATAAACCACTCATTGAGTCCGTTAAAGAAAGGAATTCTTATTTAGTTGAAATTTTAGAAGTTTTTGGAAAAATTCGAAATTAAGTTTCTTTTACGATGTTTGGAAATAAAGTTTTTGATAAAGTTTTTGGTAGTAAAGTTTTTAAAAACGGAAAGAAAGTGAAATAAAAAAAAATTGCTTATTTTTATATATTAAAATCGTGTAAAAAAAATCCTGTAAAAAATCCTGTAAAAAATCCTGTCAAAAACCCTTTCAAAAATCATCTCAAAAATGAAGCAAATAGGACAAAAATACTAAATTAGTTTGCATGTACGAGTATACTGTATAGTGTTTTATTCATAAATGGAATAGCAATTTTTTTTTTGGTAAATGCACGATACCCCCCTGGGTATCTTGCGTTATCTGGCTTTTAGTCATAATGTCAGACTTTGTAATACTAGATTTCAAGACATGGCGAACTTTCAAGGGTCTTCCTTCTGTGGGCGTGTTTTCGAGTCCACATTCCTCGTAAGATCTTAAACAGAGAAAATTTTGTTTATTCAATTTCCTAGTTGGTTTAGAAAAGGTTAATTAAGTTATGACAGTGTGCTCCTGGTCATTTACCCTCTATAGGTTTACAGAAAAATGTTCCGGAATCATTAGTCGATTCACTGACTATCTCTTTACCTATACCAAAATTACCTATAATTATTTTCGGAGCAAGTGTGTAGTTTACGTCCCCTGACGCAAAAGGGAACACAAACTACACTAGGATCTTTAGGAGACATTTTTTAAATGAATCCATCAAATAAAACGTTAAAACTAACGAAAATATTACGACTTAACCTAACCAATTTTATATATATATATATATATGAAAAATTATTTCACGAAAGTGACACGTGAAAAGTATTTATGATGAATAAAACCACGAAGGAAAAAAGAAACACAAAGGGGTGCTCAAGCGCTTTCGTCTAATGACATCCTCAGGAACACTGGAGTGAAAGGACAGATCAAGGCAATATATAGGTTACAAAAATAAACATACATACATACATATTCATATATATATATACATATATATATATATATATATATATATATATACATATACATATATATAGTAAGCATAGAAAAAATTGTGGGAGGAGCAAACATTTATGGTTTATGAAACAGGTCACAAAAGAATAAAGAAATAAAAATAAATATAAATATAAATTGAGAAAAAATTAATTACCAAATAGTGCCTTAGTGATATATATGTCACAGCCTAAATAATCATAAAGAAATAAACAGGCAAATAAAAAAACCACAAATATATATACATACATATATATATATATATATATATATATATATATATATATAAAAGACACTTTTAGCACTTTGGCCGACCTTCAATATAAATTCAAATGGCTTGTTTATGGAACAGGTCACAAAAGAATAAAGAAATAAAAATAAATATAAATATTGTAAGTGGAGTCTACAAATTCAAGCTCAAAAGGGAAGTTTTACAATCAATTTAATAGATGATGCCAAATTGATATATATGTCACAAAGAAATAAAGAAATAAACCCAAAAAAAAAAAAAAAAAAAATTAATTATTAAAAAAATAATAAAAAATAATAATAATAAATTGAAAGATAAATTTTAAGAGAGGCACACCAATTTATAAGGGAAAAAATTACCACATATGCATATTATAGTCACAAACGAATAAAAAAGTACAAGTAAATATAAATTGGAAAACAAAATGATGCCTAGATGATATATAAAGAACAATAAAATATATATACAACATATATACGGTATATATACGAAATATAAACGCAATATATACAGAATATATATATATATATATATACATAAGGGAAAAAAATTACCAAATTTGTTTTTATAATTATTGTCTGAAAAAACGGTAGGTCGCAAAAGAATAAAGAAATAAAAATAAATATAAATTGAAAAAATTACAAATAATACACGTACACATGTATACCCGCATAACCAAATATATATACATATACACACATATATACAAACACACACACACACCACATATATATATATACACATACAAGCTTGACCATCGCGAAATGAGAAATCATCGCGCAGAACCTTTGTGAGGTTGTAAGGTAAGGTAAGGTACATACACATATATATATATATATATAATTTAACTGCATACATACATACATACATACATACATATACACACATGCATACATACATAGACACACATATACATACAAACACATTTAACTGCAATGACCACACACATACTCACATACACATACATACATACACATACACGCATACAGCAAAAAATTGAAAAATAAAATTGTAAGAGAAACAAAAGACAAAAACAAATTTTTTACCAAAGATTTAACAACCTGCCCTTTTTGTTTAAATGAATTCTGAAGGAATTCAGAGCAACGGGATCGAGTTGAAACAGACCTTTACTCATGTTAAGGTTATTTGTAAGTTGAATTATAGCCGACTCAAGAATATTTCTATTAACAATGTTGCTAGAGTGAAACAAAACTGAAACATTATTCCAATCAATACAATGGGATAACTCTGACAAATGGACAAAAAGGGCACTGGACAACTGTCCCGTTCTAACGGAATATTGATGCTGTTTTACACGCGTTTGCAAATCCTTTCCCGTCTGACCTATGTAAAAGGAATCACATTGCTTACACCCAATTTTATAGATAATGCCTAAATTATTGGTAGGGCTATTTTTTACTATGATGTTTTTCACAATATTGTTATATGAAAAAACTACACTGATATCCAAAAGTTTAAGTACATTAGCAATGCCTAAGAAGCCCGGGAAAAATGGAAGTACTAAAATATTCTTTGACAAGGTGCGAGTGTTATTATTCACACGATAGAAGGTTCGTTTAGCCTTATTAAGACAAGATTCCATGAACGCAGAAGGGTAACTAAAGCAGACAAGGCTAACACCTTAGTCATTATGGACAAAGTGGATTACATTGGAAAGATGAATGAGCTGCTTCAGGACCCCGCCACATACGTGAAACTTAGGAAGAACCCACAGGATGATGTCATCAAATCATTCAATAGTGGCTTGAAACGCATTCTCAAAGATCATAAGGATTTAATTCCCCTTTTTTTGTCCACTTCACCTGCTCTGCCTTATCTTTATGGTCTTATTAAAACCCACAAACCGGGTAACCCTATGCGCCCTATTATTAGCTCGGTGGGCTCTATTACCTATAAACTCTCCAAATGGCTTGTTAATGTTTTGTCCCCCATTCTTGGAACTGTCTCTGATTCACACGTAAAAAATTCCATGGATCTCACTGAAAAATTGAATAATGTTCGCATTAATACCAACGATAGATTGATCAGTTTCGACGTTTGTTCATTGTTCACAAAAGTGCCGATTGATGATATGCTTGACTTTCTCGCCAGAGAATTACATAATTATGATTTACCATTACCTGCACACACTGTTTTGGAGCTTATTAAGCTTTGTATCAAGGATTGTAAATTCACTTTCAATGGCGAGCATTATCAACAAGTTTTTGGGATGGCCATGGGCAACCCTTTGTCGCCCCTTCTCTCCAATATTTATATGGAGTTTTTTGAAATTACTTACATTCCGAGAATCCTGGGGTTGGCATCCCTTGGTTGCGGTACGTCGACGATATTTTGTGTATCTGGCCCATGAATCGTGACCTGGATGACTTCCTCCTTCAGTTAAATGACCAAGTCCCCTCCATTAAATTTACTTTAGAAGTGGAACAAGACAACTCAATCCTGTTTTTGGATGTGCGTGTTCATAGGGATAGCCCGGGTTTTAAGTTTAGTATCTATCGGAAAAAAACAATTTGTCCTACGTACACTTTTACTCTGGACATGACACCCCTATTAAAATATAACAATATTGTGAAAAACATCATAGTAAAAAATAGCCCTACCAATAATTTAGGCATTATCTATAAAATTGGGTGTAAGCAATGTGATTCCTTTTACATAGGTCAGACGGGAAAGGATTTGCAAACGCGTGTAAAACAGCATCAATATTCCGTTAGAACGGGACAGTTGTCCAGTGCCCTTTTTGTCCATTTGTCAGAGTTATCCCATTGTATTGATTGGAATAATGTTTCAGTTTTGTTTCACTCTAGCAACATTGTTAATAGAAATATTCTTGAGTCGGCTATAATTCAACTTACAAATAACCTTAACATGAGTAAAGGTCTGTTTCAACTCGATCCCGTTGCTCTGAATTCCTTCAGAATTCATTTAAACAAAAAGGGCAGGTTGTTAAATCTTTGGTAAAAAATTTGTTTTTGTCTTTTGTTTCTCTTACAATTTTATTTTTCAATTTTTTGCTGTATGCGTGTATGTGTATGTATGTATGTGTATGTGAGTATGTGTGTGGTCATTGCAGTTAAATGTGTTTGTATGTATATGTGTGTCTATGTATGTATGTATGTGTGTATATGTATGTATGTATGTATGTATGTATGCAGTTAAATGAGTATATATATATATATATATATATATATGTGTATGTACCTTACCTTACCTTACAACCTCACAAAGGTTCTGCGCGATGATTTCTCATTTCGCGATGGTCAAGCTTGTATGTGTATATATATATATGTGTGTGTGTGTGTGTGTGTTTGTATATATGTGTGTATATGTATATATATTTGGTTATGCGGGTATACATGTGTATGTGTATTATTTGTAATTTTTTCAATTTATATTTATTTTTATTTCTTTATTCTTTTGCGACCTACCGTTTTTTCAGACAATAATTATAAAAACAAATTTGGTAATTTTTTTTTCCCTTATGTATATATATATATATATATTCTGTATATATTGCGTTTATATTTCGTATATATACCGTATATATGTTGTATATATTTTTATTGTTCTTTATATATCATCTAGGCATCATTTTGTTTTCCAATTTATATTTACTTGTACTTTTTTATTCGTTTGTGACTATAATATGCATATGTGGTAATTTTTCCCTTATAAATTGGTGTGCCTCTCTTAAAATTTATCTTTCAATTTATTATTATTATTTTTTATTATTTTTTTAATAATTAATTTTTTTTTTTTTTTTTTTTTGGTTTATTTCTTTATTTCTTTGTGACATATATATCAATTTGGCATCATCTATTAAATTGATTGTAAAACTTCCCTTTTGAGCTTGAATTTGTAGACTCCACTTACAATATTTATATTTATTTTTATTTCTTTATTCTTTTGTGACCTGTTCCATAAACAAGCCATTTGAATTTATATTGAAGGTCGGCCAAAGTGCTAAAGTGTCTTTTTATATATATATATATATATATATGTATATATATTTGTGGTTTTTTTTATTTGCCTGTTTATTTCTTTATGATTATTTAGGCTGTGACATATATATCACTAAGGCACTATTTGGTAATTAATTTTTTCTCAATTTATATTTATATTTATTTTTATTTCTTTATTCTTTTGTGACCTGTTTCATAAACCATAAATGTTTGCTCCTCCCACAATTTTTTCTATGCTTACTATATATATGTATATGTATATATATATATATATATATATATATATATATTATATATATATATGAATATGTATGTATGTATGTTTATTTTTGTAACCTATATATTGCCTTGATCTGTCCTTTCACTCCAGTGTTCCTGAGAATGTCATTAGACGAAAGCGCTTGAGCACCCCTTTGTGTTTCTTTTTCCTTCGTGGTTTTATTCATCATATATATATATATATATATATATATATATATATATATATATATATATATATATATATAAATTGACGATTGGTTAGGTTAAGTCGTAATATTTTCGTTAGTTTTAACGTTTTATTTGATTAGGTATACGCGGACAAAGTTGTGGAACTTCAGATATTTCAAGAAAATAAATAAGTTAATTTATTTTGCATCACCAAGTTAGGGGTTCGCCCCAAGACTACCTACAAAATAACTACTTCAGGTTTAATGACTACTTACAATTCTTTCAAGTCAGATAAAACACATAAGCTCAGTTGTGAAACTGTATGCATCTGTTGATCTAGTTAACATAGTCTCTTATAACCTCAAATTGTTTTCAGTGTCTCTCGTATTTAAGTTCATGCAGGCAGAAGCGGAAGGAATGGTACGCCATTTTGTCTTTTCTGGTAATTGAGTCTTTACAATACGTGATTTCTCCTTCGTCTGTTTAATTTGGATGTGAATTCTGTACCTTTTAACGAATATAAAAGTTTCATCTCTGTCTCGTAATGTCTGATCTTACACTCCATTCTGTGACTTTTTCTCTTTTCGTGGAACTTTCGACCATCGAAAGGAAATTTCTGGATATCCTATTCTGATGGTGTTGCCTCAATTTTGGTCACCACTAAACAATTTCCAAAGACTCATCAATATTTTTCTTCTGATTTAACCTTCTACGTCCTTAAAAGAACGAGGATCTACAAAGTCAACACAGGACAGCGAACACGCTTTTGTCACTTCAGATGGAAGGAAGAAATGGGACAGTGTGGAACCAATCAATCAAAATTGCTTATATAAGAGGGAAAAACATGTATGCCGGCTATGAGTTAAGCAGAATAAGCAACATTTATTTTAAATGATGGTGCTGGTTAAGTGTGCGGTCTACCTAGCTTTTAGTTAGCCTTATAAGGCTAACTAATGAAACTATCATGACTTAACCTAACCAATCGTTAGGCCAACTGTACGCCCTTGACGATTGGTTAGGTTAAGTCGTGATAGTTTCATTAGTTAGCCTTATAAGGCTAACTAAAAGCTAGGTAGACCGCACACTTAACCAGCACCTAAATGATTTTAGTATCGTATCACAATAATAATAATAATAATAATAATAATAATAATAATGATAATTATATTAATAATAATCTAGTATTATTTAGGATATCCAACGTTTGAGATCCCTAACGCGTGGCATTCCAGTAAAGCAAAGAAGGACTAAAGGTATGAACACTCAAATATTTTATGGAAAAGCGTTTGCCAACCTTCTAAATGAAATTGATAGACAACAACCTCGGTCTTTAAGTGTTCCAGTGAAGAAAGGAGATAATGTTACGTTGCATGGATTGAAGGAAGTTTCAGGAAGATGGTAAAGCATGTTTGATGAACATCATAAACATTAGGAAGGACTCCTTGAACTGAAACGACCTCCAGTGAATAAGGAAAAAGGTGTTTGTAAGTTAAGTAATTGAGTAAATTGAATCGAGCGTAACAAGAAAAGTATTAAGATAATAAGGAAACAAACAAGAATCTGAGATTTCAAAGAAACAAAGAAAACTTCGACCAAAGAAAAAGTCTATCGACACCAAATCCAAAACTTTCCAATCCAAAGCCGAAGAAAATGCAGTACATTACTTGTAACAAACGAGATAATTTTCAAGAGGAAAATGGATAAACGGTATTATTAAGCGGCTGAGTGGATAAACGGTATTATTAAACGGATGAATGGATAAACGATATTATTAAATGGCTGAATGAAGGAATGGTATTATTAAATGGCTGAATGGAGAAAAGGTATTATTAAACGGATGAATGGATAAACGGTATTATTAAACGGATGAATGGATAAACGGAACGGCATTATTAAATGGCTAAATGGATAAACGGTATTATTAATCGGCTGAATGGATAAACGGTATTATTAAACGGATGAATGGATAAACAGTATTATTAAATGGCTGAATGGATAAGCGGTATTATTAAATGGCTGAATGAAGGAACGGTATTATTAAGCGGCTGAATGGAGAAAAGGTATTATTAAACGGATGAATGGATAAACGGTATTATTAAACGGATGAATGGATAAACGGAATGGTATTATTAAATGGCTAAATGGATAAACGGTATTATTAAACGAATGAATGGATAACCGGAACGGTATTATTAAATGGCTAAATGGATAAACGGTATTATTAAACGGATGAATGGATAAACGGTATTATTAAACGCCTGAATGGATAAACAGCATTATTAAATGGCAGAATGGATAAACGATATTATTAAACGGCTGAATATTAATTCTAGAATAACCGGATGCTCGTGGCCATATGGGAGTAAAGAAGGGAGGAAAAGAAGAGAATAATTCTCTCCTTCATCAAATCAGTCTCTTCAATTTTCTTAAGCTCTATAAGAAGAGTACTTTTGCAAGCGAGCAAAAAATGCCACAAAATGTCTCGTTTGAAGGTTCTCAAAAGCGAAGAGCAACGGATTTACCTTTAAAATTAACCTTTTTTGTCTTCTCATCAGTTCATTTAACCCAATTATGGTCCGTCAGCCATCTCTGCTTATCTCTTTGTAATATCCGAAATGTAAAACAAAACACCTTTGGGGCACTGTATGCATTTGCCCCATATTTGGCCATGGTCTTAATCATATTCATTAAAGCCGGTTTGGTTTTTCCTCATTCTGGGCAGTTAAAAAACTATTAACAAGGTTTAATTACTGAACGAAGAATAGCGAGGAAAGTCTTTATTGCCTGTTTTTTTTTTAAAACGTTCGTCTGATCGAATCTCTCCGGGTACTGAACAACATTGAGAAGTTTCCAGTCATCAACTAATCAGATTTAGTTATCTCGAAGCAGGAATTCAGTTCAGGTGCTCATTGCTCAAAATTCAGTTTTAATTAACTTCAATACTCCCTCTACTCAACATCTGTCTTTTATCTTTTGTTTCTAGCTTTTATCTTGTGTGTCTATCTTTTAATTTTATCTTTTAAATTTTTATCTTAAATTTTATTTTGATTCTTTTGCAATGAAAACATTATTTTTTTTTCCAGAAATTAATTTTACGAGCCTTAATTTATATTAAATTATATTAAATTTAAATTTTCTTTCAATTTCCTTAATTTAAACTCAATTCAAAATATATTTTCTTTAATTTTTTTAAAGGTTAACTAAAAAATTCTAAATAATTTATCAACTGTAAATAATATAACGATTTTTTTTTAACTAACAAAAAAACTCACAAAAGATAGCCTTAAAAGTCATCAATTCACAGAAGCGGTTTTTGTTGTTAAATTTAAAATCTATTTTTGGACACGTTTTTTTCATTTGTGGCAATTTTAGACATAATTTCAGTCCATAAAAATCATTTTCGGAGTCCTCTTTCCTCGATTCTTTCGAGCTGAATGTCTGTATCCTTAAAAGATCGAGGAAAGACTCCGGTAATTGATAAATTTAATTTATTTCAGTTCAATTCCTGATTTTACAGATTTTAGAACATCATCAACATCGTCGTCAATGACCGCGAATCGACTTCGGCTTCATTCTTTTAATTTGGGCGATTATTTTAATTTGGGCGATTATTTTACCTAATTTTCTTCGCAAAATGATCCTTATTTTCATCGTGCGTACCAACAGTTAATAAAGGAGGTGAGGGGGAGTGAGAGGGTGAGGGGGTGGGGGATGAGTAGGGTAATGCAAGTGAGGGGTTAAGGAAAGTATTTTAGGGGGGGGGAGGACTGAGGGATATTTCAGCGGATGGCGTTTACAGTTGTATTTTTGAACTCCGATTAAATGTCAAATGAAATTGGGGGTTTTATTAACTACGAATGCGTTTACATTTTATCTTTAATATCCTTCACTGAAGTCAAACATGGAGAATACATGCCAAAAAATATAAAGACAATAATTAAAGAGGAAATATATTTTAGATTTCGCAAATAATAAAATTGCATGAACTTATTTAAAAATAATATAATGCTTATCTTATCTCATCTTTTATATATATATATATATATATATATATATA